>CM060683.1:26615845-26925805 GCA_030686995.1 Artemisia argyi
ACATATTCGTCCATTTTCTTATGTTTTCATTCGTTTTCATACGTTTTCGTCCATTTTCCAAACATTTTTGTCCTTTTCATACATGTTTTTACAATTTAATACGTTTTCTTCCGTTTTCATACATCTTCATTCGTTTTCTTACGTTTTCATCCATTTTTTTATTCGTTTCCGTCCGTTTTAAATGTTTTCGGCAATTTTCAGACGTTTTCATATGTTTCTTAATATCACAAATTATATTCTGAATATCACAAGTGATATTCTGTGATATTCTAAATATCACAAGTTATATAGTGAATATCACAAGTTATATTCTGAATATCACAAGTGATATTCTGTGATATTCAGAATATCACAAATGATACTCAAAATATCACAAGTGATATTCTGAATATTACAAGTGATTTTCTATGATATGCAGAATATCACAAGTGATACTATGAGTACCACAAATGATATTCTGGATAGTATAAGTAATATTCTATGATATTCAAAGTATCACAAGTGATATTCTGAATATCATAAGTGATTTTCTGAATTTGACAAGTGATTTTCAACAAATGTTTTGTAACATGAAAATCACAAGTGATATTCAGAAAATCACAAGTGATAGATATTCAGAAAATCACAAGTGATATTTAGAATATTACCATTGATATTCAGAAAAACACAAGTGATATTCTGAATATCAATTGTGATATTCAGAAACATATAAAAATGGACGAAAACATAAAAAATGGACTAATACGTATGAAAACGGACGAAAACATAAGAAAATCACAAGTGCTATTCAGAATATCGCAAGTGATATTCAGAAAATCACAGTGATATTCTAGATATCACTTAATATCACTTGTGATATTTAGAAATCACTTGTGATATTCAGAAATGTAAGAAAATGGACGAATACGTATGAAAACATACAAAAACGTATGAAAGCGTAAAAACACGTATGAAAACGGAAAAAAAACGTATGGAAAATGGACGAAAACGAAAGATGACGGATGAAAATGGACGAAAACGTTTCTGAATATCACAATTGATATTCAGAATATTACTTGTGTTTTCTGAATATCAATGGTGATATTCTAAATATCAATTGTGATTTTTTGAATATCTATCACTTGTGATTTTCATGTTACAAAACATTTTTTGAATATTACTTGTCAAATTCAAAAAACCACTTATAATATTCAGTATATCACTTGTGATACTCTAAATATCACAGAATATTACTTATTGTAGAACCGTAGAGGGGGGGGGGGGGGGGGGTGAATACGGTTTCTTCGGCTTTTTAGATGTTTAAAAACTTTAAACCAAAGAGAACACCAAGTGGTTGTACAATAATCCAACAACCACTAACACAACCAAAGTATATAAAGCAAGTAAAGAACACAACGATATATACTGGTTCGGGATGGGGGGTTTATACCATCCGTACGTCCAGTTGCGAATCCGCGACTCTGATACTATTCACTAGTATAATCCTTTCGGTGGACTACAATCCGTTACAATTCACTCCACCAATATTCACCAATATTGATGCTCACAAAGAAGGAGTTACTTCCTAACGGTATTCCGCCCTCGAAAACCACCCAAAAGAATCTCGCGATTCGACTTCACCTAAGGATCACAAAGATCACTACCAAGACGTCCACCTGGAAGTATCAAACCCCAACTAGATCCCCAATGATCTAGGCTTGATCACCAAGACACAAGACTTCCCTTACAAACAATTGAATGAAAGAATGTTTGTTCAATCAAGTCCTAACCTAACCTAAAGACTCGATTGTAATAGAGAGGGTATAAGAAAGAAGACCCTCGACACAATCACAAGAGTGGATTAGGTTCTTGTGATTCTTCCCTTGCAAAGATATGTGTTCTTTCAAAGATGTTAGTATGAAAATCAAGAACACCAGATTAGAGATAGAGAGATTGGAGAGTGTTTAGTGAGAAAGAATCTAGAGAGAAAGAATAATGGCAAGGGGTGAGTAATACAAGAGGAAAGGGTGGTATTTATAGGCCAAGAACCCAAACTTGGGAAAATTTACCGAGGCCGACGCGTCACCCGCGCGTCAACGCGCGGGCAGCGCGCCAGGCGTCTGTAAGTTTTTCCCAAGTGTTGGGTGTTTGGATCTTACAAATACCTATCTTTGCTAAACCCCCAATTGTACTTCACACTAAACCTTAACATTAATCATTCTAAGGTTTGCCAACTCAAATAGCCAATTTGGAAAATGTTTTGTGAAGTGTTTAAAGAGAAACCAAATTACCAAGGGTATAAAGTGTAGATAGGGTAATTTGGAAGGGGTAGAAGTGTATCTCCTCACATGGCATAGAAAAGAGAGAAAGAATATTCAAAGGAATATTCCAATGCTTGGGGGGAAGAATGAGATGGAGGGTTGAGATGAAATGGTTTTAATTGGATGGCTAGGATCAAAGGGAGCCTCCCTTGGTTTTCAAACAAAATAGCATGTGTTGAATGTGGATGGTTGAGATGAGTTCATTTGAAATGGATGGCTAGGATCAAAGATGCCTAGGTTAGGGTTGAGAAGGATATTCCAAGGAATATGCTTTGCTTGGGGGGAAAGGAGAAATGGAGGGTTGAGATGGTTTCATTTGAAATAGATGGTGGAGATCAAAGAGAGCCTCCTTTGCTTGGGGAAGAAGTATGGATCAATGGTTGAGATGGTTTTGGTTTAAATTCAATGGCTAGGATGAGAAGCAGCCTCTTTGGAGATTCAAACAATTGGTATGTGTTGAATATGAAGGGTTGGGATGTGTTGTAATTTGAAATCAATAGCTTGGATGAGAGGAGCCTTATTAGGGTTTCAAACAATTCCACATGTGTTAGAAATGAAGGGATGAGATGTGTTGTAAGGGAATGAATGGTTTAGATGTAGTGTGTAAGGGAATATATAAAGGTGTAAGAGATTGTGTAAGAGATTGTGTAAGGGAATATTTGATTTGGATATGATTGGATATGATTGGTTTTGTCTTTTGTATAAATGGGATTAAGAGAGGATTAACACATAATCTTATTGTCATTAAGAAGAAAAGGTTTAGACAATAAAGATTATAAGTTGAGAAAATCATAGGTTACTTATAAGTTCAAGTAACACAACGTCGAGAATCCATAGTTCCTTATCTCGTGACTTTCCATGACTCGACGTTCTCAACTAATACCTTGGTTCAAACACATTAAGTGCTTTGCCTTGATGTAAAGCATAACCCAAGTGGGAAAGGATGCGTTTACGCAAAGTGACCTTTGACTTAGTTTGACTAATAAGGGAGTAAACCCGTTACGTAATTAGAGAAGACGTAAGCATGGGATATGAGCATACGGATGCTTCAACACGATGTCACGTGAAATATATAAGCTCCCTAAGTTTAGAAAAGCCTAGGCTAGAGGCGATAGTTAGAAAACATGAGTTGGCGTTTTCCCGTAAATGGGTGTTCTAAAAGTGGGATCTATCAAGTCTCAAAACTCGTTTCGAGTGTTCTCAATTAAGCACATAACATATTCATACCTGTATTGAAAGATCCACATTAGTCGGGTAAGGGGAAAGCCGACTTTCAAAATTCACCCGAAACCATACAGACTCTTGGCGTGTCACCCGCGCATTGACGCGCGGGCAGTACGCCAGGAGCAGACATTGGCTCCGGCGATTTTGAGCTAACGTTTGTTATTTTATGTGTTTCGATGGTTTATTTGTCATCATTAAAACATAAAGAGAGCTTGATCATGTTGCCTCAACAATCTCCCCCTTTTTGATGATGATAAATAAAAACCGAAAGCAAATAAAATTACCAAACTTAGCGAAGACAAAGCGCGCCTTTGGTGTAGCTTTGCGTCTTGACCTTTGCCTTGTAACTTGGTGAAGCCTTTAACATTACTTCAATGGTCTTCACGCTCTTGCTTTCTTTCTCCCCCTTTTGTTGAATCAAAAAGGCAGGACCGAATGTGCTCCCCCTTGAACATAGCTCCCCCTAGATCGTTGCTCCCCCTTGTTACAAGGCGGGGATCCATGGGTCAAGAGCCTCACCTTTGCGGTGGCCAAGCTACACATAGAAATTGCAACATGCCACAACCAAGAAATCCTCACATGTGAAAGTTTTCAAAATGGGTTAGGTTACCATTTGGAGACTTGCAACATTGGTTAGTCCACAATGTTATATATATATATATATATATATATATATATATATATATATATATATATATATATATATATATGTATATATATATGTATATATATATATATATATATATATATATATATATATATATATATATATGTGTGTGTGTATATATGTATATGTATTTGTCCCATATGACTCCAATAACCAATAGTTGAGCATGACATAGGAATAAATATATGTGATTGTATGAGGTTATTTAATAAAGATGCCAAATATTAAGGAAACAAACATCACAAGCAATTTATTAAACACACATAATGAAGGACATACAAGAAAAACATCATTCAATCCTATCATATTTTATTCATACAAGCTTGTGAAAAGGCTTAGATTGTTACTACTAGAGCAAATTTTTACTATTTCACTCTTCGTACTTTTCTTGAAGAGCCACCCTTGAGATGTCTTTGAGAACGGCGGTCATGACCAACATATCATTGTTGATTGATTTGTGTAGTTCTCTAATTTCCTCACGTAAAGCGAGGATATTCTTTTCAATCACATCGTTGGTAGTGTAACATGCATGCACACCTACGAGTATGATCATTCTCAAGGGGTTCGCCAAGTTTTCCTTCAATCTTGGCCCAAATTTCATCTTCAACAAAACAAAGTTTGACGAAATATTTCACAATTGGGATTTCTGCACTACTAATGTTGTCCCAATCAATGTTTTCCTCTTCTTCCCTTGTCATCATTCTCCTACCATCATTAAAGTGGTATGATAACCCAACAAATTCTTCTTCCATATCCATTTTGAATGTGTTTTAAGTGATATTTATTTTAAGCAAGTTTTGTTGTCATGGTAGCAAGCAAGATTACACCTTTTATAGATGAGTTAAGTTGGTAGTTAGGATACTAAGCACATAAAAGTTGGTCATGTTATTAATGATAGATGCTTGATAAGATGTTCAACCTATCTAAATCATGTACTAATATGCTTAGATCACATAGCATTGGGAAGAGATATTCAAAAAGAGATGAGTGTTCTAGTTAGACAAAGTTGAGGTTGGGTGGACAAGAAACACATGCTAGTAACAATCATTTCCCATGCATGAAACTACAAGCATTTAATTATTGCAAGATAGCATTATTCAATTTAATTTAAGCATGCAACATGTAGTTTATCACATAAGGAGAACAAGATGAATTGGATACAAGATCTTGAACACAAGTGTGAGTTGTGAATAATCGTCATATCTAAGACACAATTTTCAAGATGAATCAAGATAATTTTGTGTCAAGTTTTCTTGTTCAAGCACATAGTATAGACATGTAGAATCTTGAATACTATCAATCATTGTTTGAATAATGAGTTGATACATATCTTTCCTCTTGGAAGACATTTGTATGATCTTCCATCCATGCCTCCACATAAACCTTAATCATGTAAACACATAAGATCTAATAGCACCTAAAGATTGTTCTCCTAAGATGCATGTTTAAGCATCAAAACCTATCCCAAAGCAATTTGGACTCTAGAAAATGTCATGCCAAAAATTAGACTTGTTTGTTTTGTGACCTAAGTGTCCTTTTATTCAAGTCACCAACGACTTGTTGTATAGGATGACCCCTCGCTTCTCTTAGGATTGCCTTCATCCGAAACATTAACTTGTAATGTTGGCGACCTTTCTTGATCTTGAACTAAAGGTTCGTTGATCACATCATCTTCTACCGAAGGAGATGATTTAGGCTTGGGCATGCTCTCATCAAAGGTCACATTGAGAGATTCATCAATCCTCATTGTTTCCTTGTTAAGCACTATGTATGCTTTACTAGTTTGAGAGTATCCTAGGAACACACCTTCATACGACTTTGGGTCGAATTTGGTGAGATATTCTTTGGTGTTAAGTATAAATACTTTGCAACCAAATACTCTAAAATATTCTAGGGATGGTTTTCTATTCCTAAGTATTTCATAAGGTGTTTTATTAATTGCCTTTCTTATATAGACTCTATTAAAAATATAGCAAGCGGTATCTAGGGCATGATACCAAAACTTTTGTGGAATGGATTGCTCGTCAAGCATTGCACGACTCATCTTTCTTAACTTACGATGTGTTCTTTCAACAATCTCATGCGATTGAGAAGTGAACGGGCCCGATAAGTTATAAGATATTCCATGTTGTTCACAAAAGGTTCCAAATTGCATTTTATCAAATTCGCTACTATGATTTGTTTTAATTGATACAATTGAACAATCAAGTAGGTTTTCAAGTTTCTTTCTCAAAATGTTGAATTTATTCAAGACACCATCCTTGTTATCTAAGAACAATATCCAAGTGTAATTTGAATAATCATCAATGATCATTAAAGTGTAGAAGTTTCCTCTATAACTTTGGATCAGAGATGGACCATACAAATTCACATGAATCAATTCTAAACCTTACTAGTTGACACTTCCTTTTTATTCCTATTATTGGTTTGTCCTTGACTCCCTAGACATGTATCACAATAATGCCTTTCAAAGCTCAACTTTGGTAAATTCCGTACTAGCTCGTTAGAAGCTAGGTTTTGCACTAACCTCATATTGTCGTGACCTAACCTTCTATGCCAAAGCATTGAGTTGTCCACCATGGACGTAAGGCATATGTGTTGCTTAGAGTTATCACCCAACTTGCATGTATATAAGTTATTTCTCCTATGACCTTTTGCTAACACAACACCATTTTTACTAATAGTGCAATCTACCTTAGTAAATTTGACCTCACAATCATCATCACATAATTGACTCACACTAATCAAATTGAAACTTAGACCCCTAACATGCTCAACATTGGAGATTTCTATGGAGTCATGAAGGATATTACCTTTGCCGACAATTTTGCCGTTAAGTTTGCTTCCAAAAATGACTTGATTGCCATTATACGCCGTGTATGATGTGAACAATCATCTATTCCCGGTCATGTGTTTAGTGCAACCACTATCCACTACCCACTCATCCGGTTATAGATCACTTTGGAGGCAAACCTACAACAAAAGTACAACTCATGCCTTTGGTATCCATTGTTTCTTGGGTCCATTTTGGTTAGCATTTAAAGTGCCCAAGTTAAACATTCATGGGTCTTGAAGCAAGAAACATAATTTCTCAATACCATATTTAGAAAAGGCGGACCAAGGATTGTTTTGATAGTCATTTTTAGTTTGATAACTTGGTCTATAGTTATGATATGCTTGTGGTCTAAAGAAGTTTTGGTTTGAATAAGAGTTGTCTCTCCTTTGGTAATTGTTGTATTGGTATTGAGAAGACTCTTGACCATAGTTAGAAAAATTTCTTCTTTGTTTGTTATGAAATGATGGTCTTTGGTTGTATGAGGTAGAAGATCTCATATTAGGTGTATGCAAAAATGGTCTATGATTTACTCGAGGTTGTGAATATCCAAGTCCATTGCGAGAGTTTGAGTTAGAAAATTGTTTTGTATTTTCTGTTTTTGCAATAGGAGCTTGATTACCTTGAGTACTTACAAGAGGAGCTTGAGGAGTAATTGGTTTAATGTCATCATTTAATGGAGATCCAATTTTCCTCAGAGGCCTGGCGCGCTGATGGTGCATTGACGCATCACCTCGGGGATTTTTGGAGCCTCGTTTTCTTTGGCCTTTACAAATGTTATTGGTTTTGTTAGGCTTATAGGAGTGGTTGTTCCTTGTTTAAGAAAACCAAGACCTCCCTTATCTTGAGACACTTTTTATCGACTTATTAATTCTTCTAAATCATTTGTACTCTTTTTATATTTTGAAAAGCTTAATGATTCCTTTTGAAGTTCCAACACTTTTTCATTCAAAGAGTTAACCTCAAGTGTGAGTACTTCACAACTTTTACAAGGTTCAAACATTTCTTTGCAATGTTCTAGCGTTTTTACTTTACTTTCAAGTTCCCAAACCCTTTCTTTAGATTTAACATTTTCTAGTTCAAGAAGATGTTTTTCTTTGAGAGCTTTATCAAGGGTTTTTCTAAAGTTATCATTAAACTTAACTAGTTCCTCATTCTCCTTTTGCAAATTGATAATATCTAAGTTATTAGAAGAGGAAGGGTTTAGAGACACCTCAAATTTTTCTTGGGCCATAAGACACGTAGCGTCATTTGTTGGTTGGTCTTCATCTTCACTATCACTCCACGCTCCTCCAACAAATGCCTTGTTCATTCTCGGCTTGGACATTCATTGATGAAGTGACCCTTTTCTCCGCAATTGTAACACCCTTGTGTGCGTCTTGAGCTTTCACCGACCTTGTTGTCACCACTTCGGTTTCCCCCAAAGTTCTTCCTTCCACCATTATCTTGGTTTCCAAACTGATTTCTCTTACCAAAGTTACCACCTTTCCTAAAGAACCTCCGAAAGTTCTTAGCCATGAGATTATACTCTTCGTCATCCATTTCATCTTCTTCATTGCTATCCTCTTGACCATCACTATCATTACTAGCTTGAGTACTAGTGACTTTAGCTTTAAGAGCCAAAGACTTAACCTTCTCCTTCTTGTCTTTGGTACTTGCCTTGTCGTTCTCAAGAATCATCTCATAGACTTTGAGATTTCCAATGAGCTCGCCAAGAGGTAGTTCCGCCAAATTCTTGGCTTCTTCTATGGCCGTCACCTTTGGCCTCCACTTTACTGGAAGTGCTCGAAGAAACTTTCTCACATGGTTCTTGTTATAAAAGCTAGGATCAAGAGCCATGAGACTAGTGATAATAGCATTGAACCTTGTGTACCCATTATCAATGGTTTCTTCATCTGAGATCGAGAACTTCTCATATTGTTGTATGAGTAAGTCAATCTTGCAATCTTTCACTTGAGAGTTGCCTTGATGACTGATGATGAGAGAGTGCCAAATTTCCTTGGCGGTCTTGCAAACATGAACCCTCTTGAACTCCCTTCGAGGTAGAGCATTATAGATCAACATCTTGGCTTCATCATTCTTACCAAGCTTTCTTCTTTCATCATCATTAAGATCCATATGTGGCTTTCTCACCAACAACTTTGTTTTCGAGTCTTCCACCATAAACTCAAACTTGCCATTTTGGATGATTTCCCACAAATCAAGATCTTTGGACCTAACACAGGTCTCAAATCGGGTTTTCCAAAAGCAAAACCCATCGGTTTCTAGCAAAGGTGGTCTTTGCATAGAACACCCCTCAACATAGTTCTCTTGAGCCATGGATCTAGACTCTACTTTTCCAAAAACCTTAGTTAGGATTTTAGATTTTTGGGAAAGAAGTTTTTGACTTAAAACGACTTCTCGGGAAGGCTTTAACGCTCAAAAACTTGAGTATACCACTATGATACCAATTGTAGAACCGTAGAGGGGGGTGAATACTGGTTTCTTCGGCTTTTTAGATGTTTAAAAACTTTAAACCAAAGAGAACACCAAGTGGTTGTACAATAATCCAACAACCACTAACACAACCAAAGTATATAAAGCAAGTAAAGAACACAACGATATATACTGGTTCGGGATGGGGGTTTATACTAGGGCTGCAATCGAGTCAAGCCAAGCTCAAGCTCAACAAGGCTTGAGTTTGGCTTGAAAGTAAAACACTAGGCTTGAGCTTGGCTTGATAGCTTGTCAAGCTTTCATCATCTAGGCTTGAGCTTGGCTCGAGTAGGTTTCGAGCAAAGCTTGAGCTTGGCTTGAAAAGCTCGAATGTATACAAAAAGATTGTGATAATTTTTCAAGACAATGGCAAGATAAAAACACAGATCCATGCCTATATTATAGATTGTTGATGTTAACACTTAACATTATTAAATTAATATTCTTGATAATGATAACTGAACTTACGAATACTTCTGGAAAAATGAGAAACTTTGGACTTGGTGCTTGAATGAGTGGAGATTGGAGAAGAAAAGCCAAGAAGTGTGATACTGTGATTATCACTTTGACGTTATAATACAAAGGGTTAGAAGATTAGATTAGAATACAAATTGTTAAGTGGGGTTAAAGGTATTGTAGAATACATTATCCAATTATTTATGAACTAAGCCCTTATAATTAGCTTAATAACCAAATTTGCTCCTAATTACTTATAAGAACTTTACATAAAAATATATATAGTAAAGCTTGATACGAGCTCGAGCCAAGCTATCCAAAGCTTGAGCTTGGCTTGTTAAATGTTTCGAGCTAATTTTTGGTCTTGAGCTTGGGCTTGAGCTTGATAAAAGCTTGACTCGATCGAGCCAATCTCGAGCTCGAGTTACCTGATAAAAGCTTGACTTGATTGCAGCCCTAGTTTATACCATCCGTACGTCCAGTTGCGAATCTGCGACTCCGATACTATTTACTAGTATAATCTTTTTGGTGGACTACAAACCATTACAATTCACTCCACCAATATTAACCAATATTGATGCTCACAAAGAGGGAGTTACTCCCTAACGGTATTCCGCCCTCGGAAACCACCCAAAAGAATCTCGCGATTCGACTTCACCTAAGGATCACAAAGATCACTACCAAGACTTCCACCCGGAAGTATCAAACCCCAACTAGATCCCCAATGATCTAGGCCTGGTCTCCAAGACACTAGACTTCCCTTACAAAAAATTGAATGAAAGAATGTTTGTTCAATCAAGTCCTAACCTAACCTAGAGACTCGATTGTAATAGAAAGGGTATAAGAAAGAAGACCCTCGACACAATCACAAGAGTGGATTAGGTTCTTGTGATTCTTCCCTTGCAAAGATATGTGTTCTTTCAAAGATGTTAGTATGAAAATCAAGAACACAAGATTAGAGATAGAGAGATAGAGAGATTTGAGAGTGTTTAGAGAGAAAGAATCTAGAGAGAAAGAATAATGGCAAGGGGTGAGGAATACAAGAGGCAAGGGTGGTATTTATAGGCTAAGAACCCAAACTTGGGAAAATTACCAAAGTGGTGGGTGTGGTGGTGGTGGTCTGTGTAGCAGGGGAGCTTCTTCCCCTGCAAGTGTGTTTAAGGGGCAAATTGGTCCACAAAGAAAATTCACAAAATTATAAAAATTGCAAGATGCTCAAGTTCAGCTGGTAGACTACAAGTAGCAACAAGTTTCAAATCCTGAATCAAACCATAAAATTCATAATAATTCCTTGAAATTTTGAGATTTTCTGCCTAGGGTCAATTTTGACTTTTTGTTTAAACTTGAAATGTTGACTTATATGAAATTAGAACTTAATCTATGGACTGAAAATGTTATGTTAAGTTATAAAAAGATGAAAATAAGCTAAAGTAACAAGTTCTAAGCTAGTATGTAGATTATGGACTTCAAATCTTAACAGATAACAATTTAAGTGAGATTACAAGTCATTTTGACTTTTTATCAAATAAGAACTTGATTTTATTGCTTACATGGACTATATGAACCTTTTAGAGTATATCTAAACCAAAAACAACAACAGAAACAACCTGATACTTAGGTAACTCACATAATCCAAACACTCCTTTAAATTAATGAAATTATGATTTTCAAAGTAAATCAAGTTTGTAAACCATGAAACAGATTCCAGATGCTGTTTTATGATTATATAAGAACAAATGAGCTTACAAACACAGTTCTAAACAATGAATACTTATGAATCACACTGATTCGCCTCAAACTAGTTATCTTTTATTTCTCAACCACTTGTGAATGGTCAATGGTAAAGTCAAACTAATCAAAGGCAAATGCTTCCGAGGAATACAGTGTTTTCCCGGGTCGTAATGTCCCAACGAGGTTGTGATGATTTAAAACGAATCTGTGATTAGTGAATCTGAACAGGGAATGGTATAAAAGTGTGTGTGTGTGATTTAGACTAGGGTTTATAACTTAAAATGACTTAAATAAACTATCTTAATGATTACGTGAAACCTAGATATCTAAAACGTATAAACGTACACCAATTTAAAATCAGACGCGACTGCGTACTGAGAAAAAGGTGAGTTTTTAAGAAAAATAAACTACAAGGGTTAAAAATGAAAATTCTATAAACTTAAACTTAAAATAATATTTAATTAAAAAGAAAACTATTTTTTAGATTATTATATTATTTATTATTAATTATTTAATTAACAACTATTTAACTATTTAATTAGAAAATTATAAATACTACAAATTAAACTAAAAACTTATAAAAATATTTTCTAAACCTAAAATAGAACTTGAAGAAAGTATAAAAAATAAAAATAAATCTTTTTGTCTTTTTGTGAGCTTTTTATTAATTAAAAACTATTTATCTTAATTATACTAATTAAACTAATTTAGATTACCAATAATATTAAACTAACTTAGAAAATTATGAAAAATTTTATATATCTAATTAACCATCACAGGAATCCTAAAAAATTATAAAAACTTTATTTTATGTATTTTTAAACTAGTTTACTAATTATTATTCTATTTATTATTTAATTACTATTTAAACTATTTAATTTATAAAAACTATTAAATGAACAGTATGAATCACAAGAAAATTTCTAAAATTATCTTATGACTTATAGAAGCTAGGAAAAATATAAAATATAGGTTTTGCTATATAAAAATTAATTATGCTATTTAAAATTTATTTATTGATTAATTACTAATAAAACTATTATTAATTCTAATTAATACCAAATGACAATATAAAAATCTAATAAAATTATTTAAATTACTTTAATATATAAGGAAATTAAAAAATATAAAAAATACAGATTACTTAATAAAAATATAAAAATGAAAATTAAAATTAAATTAAATTAAATAGAAACTATCACTTAATTTTATATTGTTTTTCTTGGATTTTTCTTTTACAAAACTAATTTATATATAAAAACAACTAACTTTTGTAAAAACAATATTTTTGTAGCTTATTAATAAGCACTGTGGAAGCTTATTCCTTCCACAGTTGACCAAGTTTGACTGAAAAGGTAAATAAGCTCAAGTGAGCTTATGTGGGACCCACTAAGGCTTATTCTGGTTCTAATAGGTATGTTAGACTTGTATAAGCTTAATTTAGCTAAATAAGCTCAGTAGATAAGCTAATAAGCTACAATAAGCTAATCCAAAACCTGTTTTGAACTCAGAATGGGGACAAACTTGAGAGCTATTTCTAGGTGGGGTCCACTGAGGTGCAGGTCAAACTTATGGTCAATCTAAGTTCTCTACTAGGAGGGGGGTTGAGGGAAACTAATTAGAGGTAGTGGGACCCACTGAGTTGGTCACAAAACTACCACAAAGTGGTGGTGGTGGCCAAGTCTGAACTGAGACAGAGCAGGGGTGTGCCCTGCAAGTCACTTTTTGGCTTTGTGGGGCCCACAAGAAAAATGCTAAAAATATAAAAACTATGAGACACTAAAGTTGAGCTGTTGGACTTGAACTAGGAACAAATTTGAGCTCCTAAAACCTATTCCTAAATTCTATAAAAATCCTTGAAGATTTGGAAAAACCTGAGAAGCACAAAAGTTGACTTTTGATAAAAACTAAGATTTGACTTTAATGAACTTTGGATTGGTTTTATTGATTTCAAATGAGGTTATAAACTATATCTAAACTAGATTACACTAATTTAACAATCATAGTGCCTAATGCAATTGATTTGAGAACCCTAACCCATCACAGTTAACTGTGGTGGAAATTTATTTATGATTTTGACTATGGCTAGAAAATGGACCAAGAAATGAGTTGATTAAAGTTGGTTAGGTCATAGGTGAGTTAACTAGATAGGTTCTGGTCACAAATGACAGTCAAAATATAACCAAACTAAATATTCCAAACACCCCTTTATGATTATCTGTCTATGCTTTTTCACTATAAGTCACAATTTAAACTTCTAAAATGAGATATAACAACTTACTAGATTATATTATGCTAAGTTAAGCATAAAATACTAACAAATAAGCAGTTTAAACTAGTTAATCCTCAATAAGCTTGGTGAGCTAAAACCTGACAGTTCACAAACAAAGTTTATGCTACAACTATCTAAACCATTTATTTAGCATAAATAGTTCAAAATACTACTGATAAGCATGAACAAACTAAAATAAGTACTTAATAAGCTAAGCTACAGTGAATTACAAAAATATGAGATTATGACTTACAAGTTAGCCAAGCATGAAACTGATGAACCAGAGCCCAAGATCATACCTAACAGCTTCTCAATAAGCTTTCAATACCCAATCAATCTATAATTAACCAGCTCCACTCTTCTTTTTCCACAAACTGATTGCTTTTTTTTTTTTTTTTCTTTGATTTTCTTATTTCTTTTTGGATTTCTTATTTTAAAAACTAAAGCTGTTTTAAGTTTCTCAAAGCTTATAAGACCTTGTCAAGAGCTTATATGAGCAAAAGATTCCAGTAACAACAACAATTAACACTTTTAAGTAAAATTGTCAATTTTACTTAAAATTGCTAGATACGAATTTAATGAACAAGAGTACAATTAAAGGTTTAATAGAGCTTATCTTACACTAAAGTAACTGAGTACAACAGGTTTAAGCTAAAAATTACAATGGAAATAAGAATTACACTACCAACGATTACAATTAAGCTAAGTTACACTAATTTTTCTACTCTACTCCTCTATGCTCCTCCTTCTTTGATTTATAGTGACCCACTAGGGTTAGTTTTTATGGCCGTAGGATGTCTGAAAATCATCTGAGCCTTTGATTTGCAAATTGGCGCCAAAAAAGTCTTGGGACCTGTGGATGTAGCGTGTGAGGATTTTAGGGCATTTATTGGGTTTTGTATGTTGTGTGAGCTGGGGGAATGAGGTGGAGATAGTTGGTGGCAAGTTGGGGTGTGAGGTGGTATGGAAACCAGGGAGGTGGATGGGTGGTATTTGTGTGTGAGGGTGGTGGTGGTATGGAGGGAAAGAGGCAGGGTCAAACCTGCGTTGACCCTGGTTTTATTAAAAAAAACGGGGTGGACTGGGCTTGAGGATAGGATGGGCCTAAGAAGGTGGGTGGGCTGGAGTAATGGTTGTGTTGGGTTTATTGTTTGGTTTATAGAAATATTAAGGTCCGTTTGGTTTTAATAATACACAAGGACCAAAGTTGTAAATTGGTTAAAGTTGAGGGGCTGTTTGTGGCATTATTCCAAATTTGTTCAAAGGACCATAATTGCCAATATATGAATAGTACTAGGGTATTTTTGATATTTTTAATTTTTTAAATACCCGGGGACTAAAACTGACAATTCACCAAACTTCAGGGACTGATTATGTAATTCCACCAAACTTTTCACATAAGGACCAAACCTGCAAAAGATTATTAGTACAGGGACCAAAATTGAATTTCTCAAAGTTTTTACATCCCAGGGACCATTTCTGTTAATTTCCAAAGTACAGGGACTAAACTTGTAATTTTGTGAAACTTTGCACCAAAGGACTAAATATGTAACTTTATGATTAAAAAGGACCTTTGATGATATTTTCATGTTTTTAGAATAACCAGGGACTAGTTTTGCCAATTTATGAAACTTGAGGGACTGAAACTGCCAATTATGCAAACTTTGTACGTTTTTCATCTGTTTTTGCATATTTTGCATTTGAAACATATAAAACACACCCTTAAGATATTTTAAGTATTTTGATACATATTTGAGTGTTTTTGTATGTTTTGGCAGTTCAGATTAGTATAAAATGATGAGTATTTAGACACTCATCAATCCCCCACACTAAACTATTGCTAGTCCCTAGCAATCTATTGAGAAAACTTAATGGATTTGAAAAACTCTTTACCAAAAGCCATCACTTCTGGAGTAGCCAGGTGTAAGAACTGTGGCACACCTGATAACCGTGTGATTTCGAGCAAATCACCAGCTGTCAACGGATTTGATTAGTCTTTACCAAAAGCCGTTTGCTTCTGGACTAGCCAACTCTTGATGGAATAGTCAACATCTTGGTGAGCTGATTACCAATTATGGTTTTTCCACGGCCTTTACCACAAGCCATAATCTTGCGGGCTAGCCAACTCATTAGCTTTTGAGGATAATGGGGAGTTGAGGAACCATACAATTTTTGGCAAATTGCAAGCCATAAACGGGTTTGAGTTATCTTTACCAAGAACCGTTTGCTCCTGGATTAGCCAATCCTGTTGTGGGTTAGACATGGAGGATTGATACCATTTATTGCGTTCTAAGTGAGAAAAAATTTTAAAATTTTGGCTAAAATGGGGGTTCTTGATGGAACATATGTTTAAATTCGTTAGAATAACGAATCTCCCCCCACACTTAGAACTGAATATTGTCCTCAATATTCAAAGTACCGGGTGTTAAACCGAACTTAGAACGTAAGAAAATATTCCATAGCCTTTATTTATTTAAGATGTATATACATACAATTATTTTTTTTTAGATAAAACTTCTTAAATAGAAGCTATCACTATATGTACGTTTTTTTTTTTTTTTTTTTTTTTTTTTTTTTTTTTTTTTTAAATTATATACAACATGTGGGGCATCTCCCCCACACTAGGGTGTTACACACAGGTGAAAACCCATGTTTATGCTAGTGTTTTTGATTCCCGAGTCACTAGCTTGACTCGACCCCGAATTTATTTGTCCATGGGGAAGCAAGTGGAAGAGACAATCTCAATCGGACTTTCATTCAAGACGTTTGGATAAACATTTGAAGCACGTGAAAGTTCCACACCGATGAGATAAGTAACCGGCTCATAATTTATAAATGATAATGCCGGGATCAAAGATAATGTCTTCACTCCCGAAAGAGTGAAGAACAGGATAGGGAACAGAATATATGAAGAAAAGAAAGAAAGTCATGATGAAAATCATGATTAACTCCTCATCCTCAATAGGAGAATTCATTGGTTCATGAATCTCCTCATTTAAGCTCGGTTGATCAAGACATATTATGGGTATGTCTAGATCAAAATAGAATTTATCATACTCCGGAGGAGATATGATATGAGTGAGTTCACAGGAGAACTCCTCAAAGGTGAATGATTCGTATTCGGGATTGATTTGAGTGAGTTCATTGGGGAACTCCTCAATAGTAAATGATTCATAAACGGGAAGAGAATTATAAGAATGAGAAGTGGTGATACCACTTATCTTCTCTCCCGTTTGATCAAAATGGAACGTTTGCAATTCAGGAATAGAATCATTGATCAAAATCTCACTATCCTTGACGGGGATAGGAGATGAAATAGGCTTTTCATTAAAAGCCTCGATTCTAGAAATGAGAAGATTAGCATTTAATAATGTAAGACGAAGAGATTCGTCTTGGATGATTTCTTCCTCATTCTCTTCTTCTGAGTTGACAAGCTCAGAAGGTAATTCCCCTACATAACTTATGTCTCCACAAGATAAAGAAGAGTTCTCCTCAGAATCAGAGAACATCTCAGTATGATTATTTGGAAAGACAAGAGGGGTAGGAATATCACACATATGTTCAAGAATTCCCTGTGACTCACTTGGGATTGGGACAAGGTTCTCAACACTAGACTTTATGAATTCGTCCGATTCCTTTGCAGGAACAGTGTCAAGATGCTCGTCCCCCATGTTCAGAGAGTGAGTGGAAACCTCGGGTGTGATAACATCATACTTAGGGAGATGAGAAGGACTAGCAGTAATGGAGTCTACAAGTTCCATTATTTCTACTGCTGGTGATTCAGTTATATTCTTTTCTCCCTGTATATGCATGGAAGGAGTCTCAACTGATGAACATGATGAGGTATCATCACATTCATCATCCTCATCGAGAAAAACAGCATTTTGAAATTTGGTACGTGTTCTAGCTGCTTGTTCTAAGACTAGTAATTCTTCCATGCTTCTTTCGTCTCTAGCAGCATGTTTTTCAGCAAGTAATTCCTTGATAGATTTATCACGAGAATATTGAGTGAGTGGAGACTGTGGGGGTGTGGATGTGTCAAAACCGGAAGGTTGACATTTTTCATCATTATGAGGACCCCCACAATATACACAAGAAGAACTTTGTGCATTGTGAGACGACATATTAGCCAGCTCCTCCTTAAGATCTTTGAGTTTCTCAAGAACCTCTAGACAAGGGTCTTGCTGGATGTGAGGAGTTGCTTGGTTTATTTGGCACTGTGGAGGTGGGTCTTGAAACGAATAGTCATAATTGTTACAAGGAAATAGATTCTTTGTTTGACAATCATAGCTAAAGTGTGGACCTCCACAGTACTCACAACAGTTGAACTGATGTGGTTGTGAGTCGTATGTGTTTAAGTCATAATTGTTATTAGGAACCTGTTCATAGACAAACTGATTCCTAGTTTGACAATCAGAACTGTAGTGTGAACCACCACAATACTCACAACAGTTAGACTGTTGAGTCTGGCTTGGTGTATTTTGATACGAAGCATCATTGATATTTGGATAATATGATTCTTGCTCGTATGAATGTGATGGGTAGTTTAAAAAATTTGAGGAGTCGTTGAATGAGTTTTGATTAGGATCATAAGCAAATGAATTACTCGATCCACAAAACAAACAACTCCCATTTTGAATATCATTACCACATTGTATACATGTACACCAACGACATGGAAAACCGAAAAGAGGCTCACCACAACCGACACAAGGAACAAAATCTGGAGGTGGGACAAGTGGTGTGCTCTTAGAGCTAGGAATTTCCACCACTTCCGTTATGGTCTCGGGTTTTGGTTCTTGATAAACGTGAAGATCAGGTAAGTCGTTCTTTTCAGTCACTACCCTAAGCTCTGTACGTTTGTTTGACAAACTTTTAACCGTAAACCGTGAAAGATCAGGATTGATTCTTGAAGGTTTAGGAGCATTTGTGAGCTCAGGTTTTTGGACAACCGTGGTTTGGACGTATTTAGCACCTCCATCGTCAGATGAAAGTACAAGGTCCTTTGTCACCTCGGTTTCATGATCTCTTTCCCTCACCGGAGAGGGAATAGGAATCGAAGGTCCATCATAATCAACATAACATCTCGACATTTTTGACAAGGCCATAAGTTTTTCAACTTCAATTTTACAGGCCCTTTGTTTAAAGAAATCGTCATCGAGAGATGTCATTAGAATTAATTATGGGATAAGTGGAAGAAAGTAGAATCAAAGGGTTTTGGGGATGAGAAATGAAGAATCAAATAGGTAGGGGTGTAAAGGTGAATATTTTTGTGTTTTGTTTTATAAAAATATAGATAAAAGATGGTGAATATACAATGGATGTGTATTCAGGTTTTACTAATACGCAAAATCGTTTAAAATAAGCGCACAACCTCCCCGGCAGCGGCGCCAAATTTTGATTCGCCTCAAACTAGTTATCTTTTATTTCTCAACCACTTGTGAATGGTCAATGGTAAAGTCAAACTAATCAAAGGCAAATGCTTCCGAGGAATACAGTGTTTTCCCGGGTCGTAATGTCCCAACGAGGTTGTGATGATTTAAAACGAATCTGTGATTAGTGAATCTGAACAGGGAATGGTATAAAAGTGTGTGTGTGTGATTTAGACTAGGGTTTATAACTTAAAATGACTTAAATAAACTATCTTAATGATTACGTGAAACCTAGATATCTAAAACGTATAAACGTACACCAATTTAAAATCAGACGCGACTGCGTACTGAGAAAAAGGTGAGTTTTTAAGAAAAATAAACTACAAGGGTTAAAAATGAAAATTCTATAAACTTAAACTTAAAATAATATTTAATTAAAAAGAAAACTATTTTTTAGATTATTATATTATTTATTATTAATTATTTAATTAACAACTATTTAACTATTTAATTAGAAAATTATAAATACTACAAATTAAACTAAAAACTTATAAAAATATTTTCTAAACCTAAAATAGAACTTGAAGAAAGTATAAAAAATAAAAATAAATCTTTTTGTCTTTTTGTGAGCTTTTTATTAATTAAAAACTATTTATCTTAATTATACTAATTAAACTAATTTAGATTACCAATAATATTAAACTAACTTAGAAAATTATGAAAAATTTTATATATCTAATTAACCATCACAGGAATCCTAAAAAATTATAAAAACTTTATTTTATGTATTTTTAAACTAGTTTACTAATTATTATTCTATTTATTATTTAATTACTATTTAAACTATTTAATTTATAAAAACTATTAAATGAACAGTATGAATCACAAGAAAATTTCTAAAATTATCTTATGACTTATAGAAGCTAGGAAAAATATAAAATATAGGTTTTGCTATATAAAAATTAATTATGCTATTTAAAATTTATTTATTGATTAATTACTAATAAAACTATTATTAATTCTAATTAATACCAAATGACAATATAAAAATCTAATAAAATTATTTAAATTACTTTAATATATAAGGAAATTAAAAAATATAAAAAATACAGATTACTTAATAAAAATATAAAAATGAAAATTAAAATTAAATTAAATTAAATAGAAACTATCACTTAATTTTATATTGTTTTTCTTGGATTTTTCTTTTACAAAACTAATTTATATATAAAAACAACTAACTTTTGTAAAAACAATATTTTTGTAGCTTATTAATAAGCACTGTGGAAGCTTATTCCTTCCACAGTTGACCAAGTTTGACTGAAAAGGTAAATAAGCTCAAGTGAGCTTATGTGGGACCCACTAAGGCTTATTCTGGTTCTAATAGGTATGTTAGACTTGTATAAGCTTAATTTAGCTAAATAAGCTCAGTAGATAAGCTAATAAGCTACAATAAGCTAATCCAAAACCTGTTTTGAACTCAGAATGGGGACAAACTTGAGAGCTATTTCTAGGTGGGGTCCACTGAGGTGCAGGTCAAACTTATGGTCAATCTAAGTTCTCTACTAGGAGGGGGGTTGAGGGAAACTAATTAGAGGTAGTGGGACCCACTGAGTTGGTCACAAAACTACCACAAAGTGGTGGTGGTGGCCAAGTCTGAACTGAGACAGAGCAGGGGTGTGCCCTGCAAGTCACTTTTTGGCTTTGTGGGGCCCACAAGAAAAATGCTAAAAATATAAAAACTATGAGACACTAAAGTTGAGCTGTTGGACTTGAACTAGGAACAAATTTGAGCTCCTAAAACCTATTCCTAAATTCTATAAAAATCCTTGAAGATTTGGAAAAACCTGAGAAGCACAAAAGTTGACTTTTGATAAAAACTAAGATTTGACTTTAATGAACTTTGGATTGGTTTTATTGATTTCAAATGAGGTTATAAACTATATCTAAACTAGATTACACTAATTTAACAATCATAGTGCCTAATGCAATTGATTTGAGAACCCTAACCCATCACAGTTAACTGTGGTGGAAATTTATTTATGATTTTGACTATGGCTAGAAAATGGACCAAGAAATGAGTTGATTAAAGTTGGTTAGGTCATAGGTGAGTTAACTAGATAGGTTCTGGTCACAAATGACAGTCAAAATATAACCAAACTAAATATTCCAAACACCCCTTTATGATTATCTGTCTATGCTTTTTCACTATAAGTCACAATTTAAACTTCTAAAATGAGATATAACAACTTACTAGATTATATTATGCTAAGTTAAGCATAAAATACTAACAAATAAGCAGTTTAAACTAGTTAATCCTCAATAAGCTTGGTGAGCTAAAACCTGACAGTTCACAAACAAAGTTTATGCTACAACTATCTAAACCATTTATTTAGCATAAATAGTTCAAAATACTACTGATAAGCATGAACAAACTAAAATAAGTACTTAATAAGCTAAGCTACAGTGAATTACAAAAATATGAGATTATGACTTACAAGTTAGCCAAGCATGAAACTGATGAACCAGAGCCCAAGATCATACCTAACAGCTTCTCAATAAGCTTTCAATACCCAATCAATCTATAATTAACCAGCTCCACTCTTCTTTTTCCACAAACTGATTGCTTTTTTTTTTTATTTTTCTTTGATTTTCTTATTTCTTTTTGGATTTCTTATTTTAAAAACTAAAGCTGTTTTAAGTTTCTCAAAGCTTATAAGACCTTGTCAAGAGCTTATATGAGCAAAAGATTCCAGTAACAACAACAATTAACACTTTTAAGTAAAATTGTCAATTTTACTTAAAATTGCTAGATACGAATTTAATGAACAAGAGTACAATTAAAGGTTTAATAGAGCTTATCTTACACTAAAGTAACTGAGTACAATAGGTTTAAGCTAAAAATTACAATGGAAATAAGAATTACACTACCAACGATTACAATTAAGCTAAGTTACACTAATTTTTCTACTCTACTCCTCTATGCTCCTCCTTCTTTGATTTATAGTGACCCACTAGGGTTTCTGAGCAAATCCCATCAGTTTTTATGGCCGTAGGATGTCTGAAAATCATCTGAGCCTTTGATTTGCAAATTGGCGCCAAAAAAGTCTTGGGACCTGTGGATGTAGCGTGTGAGGATTTTAGGGCATTTATTGGGTTTTGTATGTTGTGTGAGCTGGGGGAATGAGGTGGAGATAGTTGGTGGCAAGTTGGGGTGTGAGGTGGTATGGAAACCAGGGAGGTGGATGGGTGGTATTTGTGTGTGAGGGTGGTGGTGGTATGGAGGGAAAGAGGCAGGGTCAAACCTGCGTTGACCCTGGTTTTATTAAAAAAAACGGGGTGGACTGGGCTTGAGGATAGGATGGGCCTAAGAAGGTGGGTGGGCTGGAGTAATGGTTGTGTTGGGTTTATTGTTTGGTTTATAGAAATATTAAGGTCCGTTTGGTTTTAATAATACACAAGGACCAAAGTTGTAAATTGGTTAAAGTTGAGGGGCTGTTTGTGGCATTATTCCAAATTTGTTCAAAGGACCATAATTGCCAATATATGAATAGTACTAGGGTATTTTTGATATTTTTAATTTTTTAAATACCCGGGGACTAAAATTGACAATTCACCAAACTTCAGGGACTGATTATGTAATTCCACCAAACTTTTCACATAAGGACCAAACCTGCAAAAGATTATTAGTACAGGGACCAAAATTGAATTTCTCAAAGTTTTTACATCCCAGGGACCATTTCTGTTAATTTCCAAAGTACAGGGACTAAACTTGTAATTTTGTGAAACTTTGCACCAAAGGACTAAATATGTAACTTTATGATTAAAAAGGACCTTTGATGATATTTTCATGTTTTTAGAATAACCAGGGACTAGTTTTGCCAATTTATGAAACTTGAGGGACTGAAACTGCCAATTATGCAAACTTTGTACGTTTTTCATCTGTTTTTGCATATTTTGCATTTGAAACATATAAAACACACCCTTAAGATATTTTAAGTATTTTGATACATATTTGAGTGTTTTTGTATGTTTTGGCAGTTCAGATTAGTATAAAATGATGAGTATTTAGACACTCATCACACACATATGCTATTTTAACTGTGAAATGAAATTTCTTGCAACAACAAATTTCAACAAACAACCAATCTATTTTAAGTTAAATTATGACTAAGTAGTACTGATGAAGCACAAAAACACAAGTATTATCAAGCTTAACCAACGAATACAGTAAAAGAGTGAAATAGGACAAAAGCTTACAAATGAGCAATTAAGCTGAATCCATGAAACCAAGAGCCAAGAACAATCCTATAGGTTCTCCACTGAACCTCTAACCCAAGGGCAATCCAAAATTCACCCTGCTCCTTGCTTTGATCATCTTCTTCATCAATTTTTTATTTTTCACTTATTTTTCTTAATTTTTATGTATTTTTTAGTTTAGTGACTACAAATGCTTTTATGGTTTCTAATAGCTCCCAGAAGCTATATAAGGAACTTATATGAGCTTTTCAGTCCCTAACAACAACTATAAACAACATTTAATTTATCATGAGATTTTGAGAAAAAAAATAGCATAAACTGAATTCAAAACACAATACTTGAAATTGATACTAAAGGTAACTTTGATTCACACTGAATTGTCTTAACAAAAAGCTTAAAAGCTTGGAAATACACTGGAATTAGGAAACTTAATTAAACGAGCTAAATTTGACTAAAATTACACTAGATAGGTTCAACATTGCTTCCTTTCTTCTTTATAATGACTTTTTGCACTCTCCACTTGTTTCTGAGACTTTCCCAACACATCTTGACCATTGAATCTCTGTAATTGATCCCATCCGTTTAAATTCAGCTTTGGCGCCAAAATGATACACGTGGATTTGTGGCGGTTTGAGTGTAATTAAAGAACTTTGGGGTGTTGTGGAGGTGGAGGGGGACAAGGAAAAGTAGTTTAGTGGCCAAGTTGGGGGTTTAGGTGGAAAACAGAGGTGTAGATATGGAGGTGGAGTGTATTTTGGTGGGGAAGCATTAAATGTGGGTGTGGGTTAGTTGTGAGGTGGAAGGTATGTGAGGGGAGAGTAGGTGATGAGCTGGGGGGTGAGGTGGTGGTGGAAAACCACCTCGGTTTTGGGATTGCAGGTTGGGGTGAGGGGGATGAATAGTGGTGGCGGGTTTGGGAGGGTTGACCAGGGTCAAACCCTGGTAAGTATTAAAAAGGGGGTGGATTGGGCTTTTATGTTTTTGGGCTTGGAAGGGGTGTAGGCTGGGTGTTGTGTTTGGTTTGGATTAGATTTGGTTTTGGTTTTAATATAAAGGGTCCGGTTTGGTTAAGTAATAAACAAGTACCAATTTTGCATTTATCCGAAAGTTGGGGGCTGAAAATGTAACTATCCCAAAGTACTTGTAAGGGTGAAACTTGCCAAGTTTGAATAATATAAGGACCATAGATGCCATTTTTCCAATTTTAAATAACCAGGGACCTTTTCTGCCAAATCTTCAAACACCAGGGACCAAACATGTAATTTTCTGAAAGTTGAAGGGTTGAACATGTAATTTCTCCATAGATATCACAAGGACCAATTATGCCATTTAAGAATAGTACAAGGTTTATTTTTAATATTTTTCCATTTTTAAAACCTTAAGGACTAATTTTGACATTTTTCAAACTTGAGGGACTAAAGTTGTCATTTTGCAATTTTTAACTTTAAAGGACTAAACTTGACAACTTATGAATCCCTAAGGACCTTTGATGATATTTTACATATTTTGATTTACCAGGGACTAGATTTGCTAATTTTTCAAAGTTCAGGGACTGAAACTGTAAATTATGTGAAATATGTTGTTTTTCATCAGTTTTCAATCCTTTTGCATAAAAACACAATCCAGGGATATTTTATGTATTTTAAGGCATTCCTGTGTGTTTTCAGATGTTTTTGCAGTTTAAATGTGACAGAAATGATGAGTATTTACACACTCATCAATCCCCCACACTAAACTATTGCTAGTCCCTAGCAATCTTTTGAGTAAATTTTAATGGATTTTTTGTCTCTTTACCAAAAGCCATCACTTCTGGAGTAGCCAAATGTATCAGTTCAAGTAAGAACTATGGTCCACTTGATAACCATGTGATTTTGAGCAAACCACCAGCTGTCAACGGATTTGTTTTGTGTTTACCGAAAGCCGTTTGCTTCTGGACTAGCCAACTCTTGATGGAATAGTCAACATCTTGGTGAGCTGATTACCAATTATGGTTTTTCCACTGCCTTTACCACAAGCCATAATCTTGCGGGCTAGCCAACTTATTCATTTTTTAGGATATGGCGAGTTGATTTACCATACAATTTTGGGCAAATTGCAAGCCATCAACGGATTTGAGATATCTTTACCAAGAGCCGTTTGCTCCTGGATTAGCCAATCCTTATGTGGGTTAGACATGGTGGACTGATAACCATTTATTGCATTTCTAAGTGTGAAAAAAACTTTAAATTTTGATCAAATGAGGGTGCTTGATGGAACATGTGTTTGAATTCGTGAGAATCCCCCCCCCCCCCCCCCCCCCCCCCCCCCACACTTAGAAATGAATATTGCCCTCAATATTCAAAGTACCGGGTGTTAAACCGACACTTAGAACGTAAGAAGGAAATATTAATAACCTTTATTTTAGGCTATTTACATTTTTTTTTTTTTTTTTTTGAAGATATATACATATATACAACATGTGGGGCATCTCCCCCACACTAGGGTGGTAGAAAAGAGAAAGAAGACAGAAATATGGGTGAAAACCCATATTGCTACTGTTTTTGATTACCGAGTCGCTAGCTTGACTAGACCTCGAATTAAATTGTCCATGAGGAAGCTACTGTTTTTGATTACCGAGTCGCTAGCTTGACTCGACCCCGAATTTAATTGTCCTTGGGGAAAGTTTGGAGATCCGGGACAACCATGGATGGTATGTCCTCTCCAAAGCAGTGTTTCACACGATGCCCATTCACTTTAAAACATGGACCGTCTGTAATACTCCGTAAAATCCCAGGTCATTTATTAATCCTAATTATTGACACTATTCTAAACTAAGCCATTTTTGCGGCTAATTTGAACTTTTATATGAGACACTATTTGTTTTAACACCTGATTGTTTTGATCACCGTTTGTTTGACACCAGATTATGTTTTGTCACCTGATTTTTAGGATGAGCATTTCGACCCGAATCCCGGAACCGAACCGGTACCGTACCGAAACGGTACCGTTCCTGATATATGGTACGGTAACGGGACTACGAAATAAGGTGAAAAAAAAATCGGGACCACTAATTCGGTACGGGACCGGTACCAAATCGGGAAATTCTTGAATAAAAACGGGAAAAACCCGATTTCCCGGTACCGGTACCGTTATCCGAATCCCGTTTGGTACGGTACCGGTACCACTATTTATGCTCGGGAAAAAATCGGTACAACTAATTCGGTACGGGATCGGTACGAGACCGGTACCGTGCTCATCCCTACCTGATTTTCACCCGAATGTCACTCTTGGATATCACCCAATGAGGTTAACACCGGTAACTCCCACTTGCGACCCGACACCCTATTTGGACACCGAGATATTATTAATATATATATAACAATATGTATATATTAATTATTACAAATTTACTATCACTATATATATATATATATATATATATATATATATATATATATATATATATATATATATATATATATACGTAAGACGACACCGTTTATATATTTATGGTTTTCACGAAACAACACCGACACCGAACCTAGAGTCACGATTTTACTAATCACCGATACCCCGTCATATGTTTGGGCCGAGCACAAACCGCAAGCCTACACGGTTTCTTTCTTTGATTCACTTGGGCCGAACACACTCACAAGCCCACATGTTTCTTTTTCTTTGATTTGTTTGGGCCAAGATTACCACAAGCCCGTATGGCTTGTTATGTTGTTTTTTTTTCCTTTCTTTTGCGTAGTATGCCACACGAAGCAAAGACCAACTCCTTTTGCATTTTGAATTTTACACATGCTTGTTTGCTTGGTTCCCTCAAACACGACACAACCTTACAACCTTTCCCTTGATCTTGTTCCATGCGACAAAGAGCCACCAACATTAATGTCAAACCGATGGACAAAACCAATAACCACCTTCGACTAGTTACCCCATGGATTGTATGCTTCTTTACCTCCAACATGCTTATACCACATGAGCCTAATCACAATTGTTTAATCCCCTATTAGCCTAACCTACACATAAACTACTTCAAAGAAAGCCATAGTTGCTCCCTTAAACACCCTACTCGAAATGACAAGAGCAAGCCAAGGGACAAACTTGTCTACCCTTCGAATGACAATATAGAGACGTGTCTCACCATATCAAACAGACAACTACCTTTGCTCCTCCTATATAAACCCATATTAAATGCACACAATACTCACACACTCAAAATTTCTCAAACCATAAACACTCTCTACTCTTTTGGTTACTATCGAAGAAACACAAGAAGCACACAAGCAATGAGTTGCGTTGGAACGAGTTGGGTAACTCAATTGGATCAAGAGTCACCATACGAGGAGAGGGTATCACGTTTGCTTGATCTCGTTGCTCACACTACACGAACATCCTCACCACCATACTTGGTGTTGTAAGTTAATCACCACTCTTTTCATTTTTACATTTACTCGTATCATGCATACATACGACACACACCATTTTTACATTCGTTGCACTTATAGTTATATATGTACACACCTCGACACCCTTAGGAAAAGGGCTCGCCATTTGTTATTTATGCGTACTATATATATATTTTCTTCGACCCACTAATTCTTTGGCTCACACTTAATCGAACCAACGAAACATGCAAACCTTACACGGTTTTATACCACGAGAACAAGACCAAAACCAAGTCCTAGTCGAACACTATCTTAAAACAAACTACACCCATGTTGGGCCTTAACCGGGCTAACGAGCCCAATACAATTTCGTATAAAACTTTTCGACTTGGAATTAAGATTTTTGAAATGATATAAAATTTATAAAAACTGATTTTTATAAATTTTAGAAGATAAAAATAGTGACTTTTACAAAAATGAAAGTTAACTTGTCAAAAACTATATTTCGGACTAGATTTGCAAAAGTCCCACGTTAAGGGACTAAAAGTGTTCAAACCACAAACTTTCGCACCACTTGTAAAAACTATCGACTTTAAATAAGAACGAGGGGTAGAAACGGTAATTTTGCCAAAGTTTAAGGAATAAAATGTAAAAGTTATGCCAAGGACTAAAATGTAATTGTTTTTGACCAAAGGGTAAAAAGTGTAACTTTAATAAAGTTAAGGGTTAATTATGACAAGGTATTTTATAATTAATTATTTTGTATAAACTGATTTTATATATAAATATGTATATATTTTGGTAACTTTAAAATATATTTATAACTTTACTAAAAATATTTAATTATAAATATTTTTAACAACATTATTTTCACAAATGAGTTAATATTTATCGAACACCGGTTCGTAACACGTTACAAATAACTACGTAAAGTTATTTTGGAATATATTAAGACACCCGAACGGATATCACCGCACACGAGACATATCACATGTCATTTACGACACGAATCTAAAACACCGATTACCATGCATTATTTAGGTCGCAAGTCGGAGGAATATCATTGCTAGTCGTAGCAGTACACCATAGCTTTTGAGCACCGTTGTGATTCACACCCACCTGTCAGGTGAGTTCATGGTCCCACATTTTTAATTGTTTTTAAAATCCGTGGGGAGATACATGCTATAAATCGAACACAAGAATTTTTCTGTATGCTGTTATCACCCGATATTGCCTAAGTTGACACCTGTGCTACAAGTCCCTCATACCACGAACCTTAATCACTTGCGAGTGAGCGCGAATATAGTTGATAGATCTATTGGAATGGCAGCCCACCTCTGTCAAGGTGATCAATTGGCAGGAGGTGTGCTATATTCGAGGTATTATGGAAATTTGGCACATTTCCTGTCACCGAGGGCCCCTTGTCATTTACATCCGCTGTAGTGTAGGTGATTGCTATTATCTTTATGATATGTCAAATCAATGTTAAGGCTTGCGTTTCGTGAGGCTTAGGAGCAATATTTCACCAGTTTAGTCAAGACCTGTCTATCTTGGCTTGTTTATTTCAAATGCTTGACTTGTGTTCACACTATTACTATTTAAACTACTATAGATTCACTCAACCTTTGTGTTGACTTTTTAAGCATGTTTATCTCAGGAAATTAGCAAGCATGGCGGCACGGAGCTGGCAAAGGGCACAAGACCTCCCTTTTCATTTCAATAATTATATCATTCTTTACAAACTCATCATTGCTTTTGTGAAACAATTAACATTTTGGAAAAATGTTTGTAACTCTGACTATTTGAGTTTTCATGGAATGATATTGACTATCTTTTGAATTGTTTCCTATGAGTATGACTGTGTACTAAACTGTAATGACCCCGATTAGACTTTCGCTGCTTATCAAATTTTCGAGGTGTTACAGATTGGCATCAGAGCCATGGTTATAGAGAACCAAATGATTTTTAAAAACATTGGACTATAACCTCACCGGAATTTTAAACAAACTATTTATCACCGAAGTACCCTCCGTTCCAGCGCTTGCCAACGTTATATTTTAAGGTTTGATTTTTAGCACCCATTGCATTTAGCTCACTATGACACTATGAGTAAATTTGATGATTTCATTTTTAAGACTTGCCGTTCTGGATGGGGGAAAAAATTCGTTTACGAATTTGGTAACTAAATCCTCCCATGATGTTATTGAACAAGGAGGTTGTCTTTCCAGCCAAATCTGGGCTGTCCCCTCAAGAGAAAATGGGAATAGAAGAAGTTTGACTGCTTCGGAAGGGACGTTCTTGTATTTGATGGTAGATGTAATCTTGTTAAACCATCGAATATGAGCATGAGGATCATCCCTCTCAAAACCATAAAATTGGCTTGAGGTTACTAGATTTAGTAACCCGGTTTTGAGCTCAAAGTATTCAGCCACAATGGCTGGGACAACAATAGCGTCTCTGTAACCCTCGATGGGTGCTTGGAGAAGCTCATTCATCGGACGGTCTTCCGCCATGATAACTTTTTTTTTTTTGGTAACAGCACGTATCTCAGATACGGCTGTTGGGGCAGAACGTCTACGGCGTCTTCGAGGAATTCTGACAAGCTCACGGAAAGGGCTTGTTGACCTAGAAGAACGAGTGCGCATGCACTAGAGACGTCTCTAAGAATACTTAGAGAGACGGGATTAAAAAATAGAAAAGAAAAATCTTTTTGCGTTTTTGTTTTTATAAGATAATATAGAAATATGGAAAAAAGATGATATATAACAATGAGTGAATAATTCAAACTCACAGATGCTTCAAAAGTCGTAATACGCAGCACACCTCCCCGGCAGCGGCGCCAAATTTTTGATTGGTGTGAAACAGTCCGAAAATATCAACCAAGTAATGGTCAATAAGTCAAACAGTCTAAACCAATACTCCGTGGAGTGTAGTGTTTCCCCGGGTCGTTAGATCCCAACGAGGCGTGAAATCTGAAATAAAATGACTTTGAGATCAGGTGAATTGAACAGGAAAAAGGTTCAAGTGACTGTACTACTGAAATATAAGTTAGAATAGCTTTAATAAGCTATATCAACTAATACGTGAAATCAGATAAGTACAAATAAAAAGGAACTGGAAAACGCGTACGTTTAATATTTTAAACGTAAACAAAAACAATTTTAACTATAGTAGGAGTTTGCATGCCTTAGGGGCTTAAATGCAAATTAAATAAACTTAAAATATTTATCTTATAATTACTAATTTATTTAAAAGTTAAGAAAATCTAAAAATGTAAAAAAGAAATAAAATGTATGTTTAAATTTAAGTAAACGTAAACGTACGAAACTAAACGTGAATTCTGTCAAATAAAACTCTCACAAATATGAAAATTATATTTTTGGAATCCTAAACTTATAAGAAAATTATTGGAAATTTAAAATTATTTTTATAACTATTTAATTAATTATTATTATTTAATAACTATTTTTAATTATTTAATAATTCATTAATAAGTAAGAAAATATAAATAAGTCTAGAAAAATAAAATTAAAATTTATAAAAGACTGAAATATTATAAAACTTATTTTAAAACTAAAATTATATTTTTCACACTATTTATCTAATTATTATTAATTAATTATTAATTAATTATTAATTCACTAATTATATTGATTTTAAATTATTACAAATACTAAAAAGACTTAGATAATTAAGAAGAATTTTATAAATCTAATTAACCATCACAGGAATCCTAAAAAATTATAAAAAGTTAGTTTTATGTATTTTTAAACTAATTTATTAATTATTATTCTAATTATTAATTAATTACCAATTAAACTAATTATATTATAAAAAATAGAAAATGAACAGTAGAAATTATAGAAAAATTCCTAAAAATGTTTTAACTTATATAAAAGCTAAGAAAATTATAAAAACTAGGTGTTACTTAATAAAATCTAATTTTGCTATTTAATACTTTAATATTAATTAATAATTAATTAAACTAATATTAATTCTAAATATTAATAAATAACAAAGGAAAAATCTGGAAAAATTTATAAAAGTACTTTAATATGAAAGAGATTTAATAAAAATATAAAAATGCAAAAGTGCTAATAAATAAGCTGAAAAGTAAATTAAAAAGATAATTTCTATTAAATAGAAGAAATCACTATAATTAAGTTTGGCTTTTTCTGTTTTTTCTTTTATAGAAATATAAAATACTTAAAATATGAAACTTTTGTAAAAACAACTAATTTGGAAATCAAAAATAAGCACTGTGAGTGCTTATTAGCTCTGACAGTTGACTAGGTTTGACCAAACTAAGAAATAAGCTCAAATGAGCTTATGTGGGGTCCACAAGGGTAGATTCTGGTTCACCTAAGTTAGTTGGACTTGTTTAAGCTAGATTTGATAATATAAGCTCACAGAATAAGCTAATAAGCCAGAATAAGCATTTGCTTATTGAGGGACTGAGACAGAAATGGGACAGAGTTCAAGGGATGATTCAGGTGGGGTCCACTGAGCTTGAGCTCAGAACCAAGCTCAAAACTTAAAGGTGGGTAGGAAGGGGGTTGAAAGAACCAACTTGGGGCCTGTGGGACCCAGTGAGTAGCTCAGAAACAACCACCAAAGTGGTGGGTGTGGTGGTGGTGGTCTGTGTAGCAGGGGAGCTTCTTCCCCTGCAAGTGTGTTTAAGGGGCAAGTTGGTCCACAAAGAAAATTCACAAAATTATAAAAATTGCAAGAAGCTCAAGTTCAGCTGGTAGACTACAAGTAGCAACAAGTTTCAAAGCCTGAATCAAACCATAAAATTCACAATAATTCCTTAAAATTTTGAGATTTTCTGCCTAGGGTCAATTTTGACTTTTTGTTTAAACTTGAAATGTTGACTTATATGAAATTAGAAATTAATCTATGGACTGAAAATGTTATGTTAAGTTATAAAAAGATGAAAATAAGCTAAAGTAACAAGTTCTAAGCTAGTATGTAGATTATGGACTTCAAAATCTTAACAGATAACAATTTAAGTGAGATTACAAGTCATTTTGACTTTTTATCAAATAAGAACTTGATTTTATTGCTTACATGGACTATATGAACCTTTTAGAGTATATCTAAACCAAAAACAACAACAGAAACAACCTGATACTTAGGTAACTCACATAATCCAAACACTCCTTTAAATTAATGAAATTATGATTTTCAAAGTAAATCAAGTTTGTAAACCATGAAACTGATTCCAGATACTGTTTTATGATTATATAAGAACAAATGAGCTCACAAACACAGTTCTAAACAATGAATACTTATGAATCACACATATGCTATTTTAACTGTGAAATGAAATTTCTTGCAACAACAAATTTCAACAAACAACCAATCTATTTTAAGTTAAATTATGACTAAGTAGTACTGATGAAGCACAAAAACACAAGTATTATCAAGCTTAACCAACTAATACAGTAAAAGAGTGAAATAGGACAAAAGCTTACAAATGAGCAATTAAGCTGAATCCATGAAACCAAGAGCCAAGAACAATCCTATAGGTTCTCCACAGAATCTCTAACCCAAGGGCAATCCAAAATTCACCCTGCTCCTTGCTTTGATCATCTTTTTCATCAATTTTTTATTTTTCACTTATTTTTCTTAATTTTTATGTATTTTTGAGTTTAGTGACTACAAATGCTTTTATGGTTTCTAATAGCTCCCAGAAGCTATATAAGGAACTTATATGAGCTTTTCAGTCCCTAACAACAACTATAAACAACATTTAATTTATCATGAGATTTTGAGAAAAAAATAGCATAAACTGAATTCAAAACACAATACTTGAAATTGATACTAAAAGTAACTTTGATTCACACTGAATTGTCTTAACAAAAAGCTTAAAAGCTTGGAAATACACTGGAATTAGGAAACTTAATTAAACGAGCTAAATTTGACTAAAATTACACTAGATAGGTTCCACATTGCTTCATTTCTTCTTTATAATGACTTTTTGCACTCTCCACTTGTTTCTGAGACTTTCCCAACACATCTTGACCATTGAATCTCTGTAATTGATCCCATCCGTTTAAATTCAGCTTTGGCGCCAAAATGATACACGTGGATTTGTGGTGGTTTGAGTGTAATTAAAGAACTTTGGGGTGTTGTGGAGGTGGAGGGGGACAAGGAAAAGTAGTTTAGTGGCCAAGTTGGGGGTTTAGGTGGAAAACAGAGGTGTAGGTATGGAGGTGGAGTGTATTTTGGTGGGGAAGCATTAAATGTGGGTGTGGGTTAGTTGTGGGGTGGAAGGTATGTGAGGGGAGAGTAGGTGATGAGCTGGGGGTGAGGTGGTGGTGGAAAACCACCTTCGTTTTAGGATTGCAGGTTTGGGTGAGGGGGATGAACAGTGGTGGCGGGTTTGGGATGGTTGACCAGGGTCAAACCCTGGTAAGTATTAAAAAGGGGGTGGATTGGGCTTTTATGTTTTTGGGCTTGGAAGGGGTGTGGGTTGGGTGTTGTGTTTGGTTTGGATTAGATTTGGTTTTGGTTTTAAAATAAAGGGTCCGGTTTGGTTAAGTAATAAACAAGGACCAATTTTGCATTTATCCGAAAGTTGGGGGCTGAAAATGTAACTATCCCAAAGTACTTGCAAGGGTGAAACTTGCCAAGTTTGAATAATATAAGGACCATAGATGCCATTTTTCCAATTTTAAATAACCAGGGACCTTTTCTGCTAAATCTTTAAACACCAGGGACCAAACATGTAATTTTCTGAAAGTTGAAGGGTTGAACATGTAATTTCTCCATAGATATCACAAGGACCAATTATGCCATTTAAGAATAGTACAAGGTTTATTTTTAATATTTTTCCATTTTTAAAACCTTAAGGACTAATTTTGACATTTTTCAAACTTGAGGGACTAAAGTTGTCACTTTGCAATTTTTAACTTTAAAGGACTAAACTTGACAACTTATGAATCCCTAAGGACCTTTGATGATATTTTACATATTTTGATTTACCAAGGACTAGATTTGCTAATTTTTCAAAGTTCAGGGACTGAAACTGTAAATTATGTGAAATATGTTGTTTTTCATCAGTTTTCAATCCTTTTGCATAAAAACACAATCCAGGGATATTTTATGTATTTTAAGGCATTCCTGTGTGTTTTCAGATGTTTTTGCAATTTAAATGTGACATAAATGATGAGTATTTACACACTCATCAATCATTCTAAGGTTTGCCAACTCAAATAGCCAATTTGGAAAATGTTTTGTGAAGTGTTTAAAGAGAAACCAAATTACCAAGGGTATAAAGTGTAGATAGGGTAATTTGGAAGGGGTAGAAGTTTATCTCCTCACATGGCATAGAAAAGAGAGAAAGAATGTGCTAAGGAATATTCCAATGCTTGGGGGGAAGAATGAGATGGAGGGTTGAGATGAAATGGTTTGAATTGGATGGCTAGAATCAAAGGGAGCCTCCATTGGTTTTCAAACAAAATGGCATGTGTTGAATGTGGATGGTTGATATGAGTTCATTTGAAATGGATGGCTAGGATCAAAGATGCCTAGGTTAGGGTTGAGAAGGATATTCCAAGGAATATGCTTTGCTTGGGGGGAAAGGAGAAATGGAGGGTTGAGATGGTTTCATTTGAAATAGATGGTGGAGATCAAAGAGAGCCTCCTTTGCTTGGGAAAGAAGTGTGGATCAATGGTTGAGATGGTTTTGGTTTGAATTCAATGGCTAGGATGAGAAGGAGCCTCTTTGGAGATTCAAACAATTGGCATGTGTTGAATATGAAGGGTTGGGATGTGTTGTAATTTGAAATCAATGGCTTGGATGAGAGGATCCTTATTAGGGTTTCAAACAATTCCCCATGTGTTAGAATTGAAGGGATGAGATGTGTTGTAAGGGAATGAATGGTTTAGATGTAGTGTGTAAGGGAATATGTAAAGGTGTAAGAGATTGTGTAAGGGAATATTTGATTTGGATATGATTGGTTTTGTCTTTTGTATAAATGGGATTAAGAATGGATTAACACATAATCTTATTGTCATTAAGAAGAAAAGGTTTAGACAATAAAGATTATAAGTTGAGAAAATTATAGGTTACTTATAAGTTCAAGTAACACAACGTCGAGAATCCATAGTTCCATATATCGTGACTTTCCATGACTCGACGTTCTCAACTAATACCTTGGTTCAAACACGTTAAGTGCTTTGCCTTGATGTAAAGCATAACCCAAGTGGGAAAGGATGCGTTTACGCAAAGTGACCTTTGACTTAGTTTGACCAATAAGGGAGTAAACCCGTTACGTAATTAGAGAAGACGTAAGCACGGGATATGAGCATACGGATGCTTCAACACAATGTCACGTGAAATATATAAGCTCCCTAAGTTTAGAAAAGCCTTGGCTAGAGGCTATAGTTAGAAAACATGAGTTGGCATTTTCCCGTAAATGGGTGTTCTAAAAGTAGGATCTATCAAGTCTCAAAACTCGTTTCGAGTGTTCTCAATTAAGCACATAACATATTCATACCTGTATTGAAAGATCCACATTTGTCGGGTAAGGGAAAAGCCGACTTTCAAAATTCGCCCGGAACCATACAGACTCCTGGCGCGTCACCCGCGCGCGCCAGGAGCAGACATTTTCTCCGGCGATTTTGAGCTAACGTTTGTTATTTTATGTGTTTCGATGGTTTATTTGTCATCATTAAAACATAAAGAGATCTTGATCATGTTGCCTCAACACTTATGATATCCAGAATATCATTTGTGGTACTCATAGTATCACTTGTGATATTCTGCGTATCACAGAAATTCACTTGTGATATTCAGAATATTACTTGTGATATTCTGAATATCACAGAATATCAATTGTGATATTCCGAATATCACAGAATATCATTTGTGATATTAAGAGTATAACTTGTGATATTTAGAATATCACAGAATATCACTTGTGATATTCAGAATATAATTTGTGATATTCAGAATATCACTTGTGATATTTAGAAACATATGAAAACGTATGAAAATTTCCAAAAACATTTAAAAACAGACGAAAACGAATGAAAAAATAGACGAAAAGGCAAGAAATTGAACTAAAATGTATGAAAATGGAAGAAAATGTAATGAAAGTGTAAAAACATGTATGGAAAGGACAAAAACGTTTGAAAAATGGACGAAAATGTATGAAAACGAACGAAAACGTAAGAAAATGGACGAATATGTATGAAAATGGACAAAAACGTATGAAAGCGTAAAAACACGTCTGAAAATGGACGAAGACGTATGAAAAATGGACGAAAATTTATTAACTAACGAAAACGTATGAAAACGAATGAAAATGTAAGAAAACATATGAAAACGTATGAAAACAGACGTTAACGGGCGAAAACGTAAGAAAGCGGACGAAAATGTATGAAAAGGGGAAAAAACGTATGAAAAAGGACCAAAACAGGCGAAAACGTCATAAAACGGGCGAAAATATATGAAAACGGGCGAAAACAGACAAAAACGTATGAGAACGGTCGAAAACATATGAAAATAGACGAAAATGTATGAAAGCGAAAAAAAACATATTAGAAAAAAAAAACGTGAATAAGAACAAAAAAAGGGAAAAAAAAGAAAAAAGAAAAAAAGAAGCGTGAAAAAAAACATAAAAGAAAACGAAAAAAAAAACAAAAAAAGAAACAAATAAAACTATGAAGCATTAAAAAAAAATGAAAGGAAGAAAGAAAGTAAGAAAGAAAAAAAATGAATAATAAAAAAGATAAAAAGAAAAAGAAAAAGGGCGAAAAACATGGACTTATGTTTCCCCATTTAATTTTAGGTTAAGCCCCACCATTAGATCAAGCTAGATGGATGGTGAAGAATTGTCCTTTTGTATGCATCAAAATTAGAGTATGCAAAATAAAGTGCCTCTAGAAAACTAACTTTCTAAAACTTTGTTAAATAAGGAAGATACCCTTTCATGGTTTTTTTTTTTTTTTTTTTTTTTAAATATTATTATTATTATTATTATTATTATTATTATTATTATTATTTATTTTTTTTAGCATTTTCTCATTTACAGGCTACCAAGAGTTACTTGACTTCATTATTGATTCATGTTCTTATTCTTATCTATCTCACAACTTTTCATATATTATCTTAGCCTAAGTGTTTTATAAAATTAGCATATGACTTCAGTTGTTTATACTTCCAAATGTTGTTTTCTGATAAATTTGACTTTGTTAATTGTGTGTCAATGTTAATACAATAAGTATACCAATCCAGGATGACAGCAAAATACTTGTGAGTACAAATCTTAAGTATGCTCATAAGTGTTTTGGTGGTGTTCATCTTTGAGTGGTATACTGATCGTATTAATTATGGATCAATTAAAAGAATTTGACATGTGAAGTGCATATGTAACTTAGTATAATCAATAATGTTATTGGTTGTTTATTGATTATTCTAAGTTACATAATATAATTAAAGGTTTATGTTTTTACTCATACTCTTGATTTCTCTCTTTTGTGCTAATTTGATCGCTAGAGAGATCATCGAGAACCTCATTAGTCATTACCATGTGTTGAAACTAGTACTGTTTTACGAGTGATATCATATTCATTTTCGAAACCTCGTACTCATACTAGAACGCTTTATTAACTAAAAACCATCAATTTTGAATCGTGAGTTGGGTTGAAAACATGAAATCCATCTTTGAATATGGAAGTGTGTATTATCCTTAAAAATGAAAAAATCAAGGTATCAAACGGTACGCTTCTTTGAAAAAAAAAAAAAAAACGGATAGCTTCTTATAAGAAATGGGTTATTTACAAGCCCAATAGCCTAACTAAATAGTAACCCATATGAATAGACAGTTTGGTTCACCCATTTATTTGTATAGTGAAATGTTTAACATGCCAAAAATCTGTACATTTGTGTGTTAGTGTTTCGTTGATTTGTGAAATCATTTAGCTGCAACAAAATCATGCAAATTTAAGCATAAAACTATATATATATATATATATATATATATATATATATATATATATATATATATATATATATATATATATATATATATATATAGGTTTTTAAATCATTTATCTAACTTATAATAACGAGAGCACCTAAGTAAAACATTTAAACGGTCTACCTAGTCTTGATGTGTTTGAAAACCCATTAACATCTTATATTGTACGTAATCTACGAACATCTTTTGATGCAGATACTTGAAAGAAGTTGGACACAGAAACACATTTTTTATTCATAAAATGTCGATTTACAAAATTTTAACGTTCAAACGTTCTTTTCACAAATTTTTCATCATAACTATACACCTCTAGAAAAAAAACTTCTTTGACAACTTTTTTTAATCCACCAATGCTCCCCATCTTATATAGTTTTTTGAAAATTTTCATTTTATTTAATTATATTTACGCTTTTGATGAATATGTTAGTCTTTTTATTTTAACCCTACCCATACTCATAAAACTTCAAATGTGAAAATTTGATCATGTTAGTAACATATAACTTGAACACTTATTACACTAAGAATATCCACAGTATACCTAACAATACATGCTCATAAACCTTGAAAAATGAGAAAAATTACGCTCTTAAATACATGCTCATAATTATTCAAACTAAGAAAATTGAAGTATACTTAACAATACATGCTCATAAACTTTGAAAAATGAAATAATTTATGCTTTTAAATACATGCTCATAGTTCTTCAAAATAAGAAAATTTAAGTGATGTATAAAAAATTAAATACATATATGAATTATTGGGACAATCATATGCAAATGTGCTAGATGCACATATTTGACATGATTATCCAACAACACAATACTAATACTAACTTAACAATCTGTACAAATGAGAGTATATAACTAAGCTATATATGTGTTCTTTGATCTATGTGGGATAGTAAACTTGAAACAATTTCTCATTTCAGTCACCATATCATTGTCATGTGAAAGTGATGAAGTTGTCGCTACTTCTCTCGACACTTCTTGACGGTCGTTGAAACAATTTCCAGTAAATGATGTCCACAAGGGACATGTGTTTAAGGACTTTACTTTAAAGAAAGGTTTTATGCATAAACAAGACACTTTGGATGGCTTTCAACCATTTCTTTTTTCAGCTAAAATTTCAGGTTTTAGAATATTGGTACATATATGCTTATTAAAACTTCACATTTCTGTTAATTTTAGTTGTAACAACCCTTTACACATACCATTTAAATCTTTGACCTATCTACATTTTACCTTCCCCATACTCTGCCTCGGCAGGATTGGGTTTGTTGTTGTATTTAAATCTTTGCGTCTTTTATGGGCCATTCAGGAACCGACAAGAAACACTTGCTACACATTTCAAAAGTTGTTAAGCGACAGAAATGATTGTTGTTATGTGATATAGAATAATCAAACTAGCTAATAAGTTTGAAGAAGAAGTGCCATAGGGAACATGTTTCGTCATAGGAAACGTGTCTCGCAAATTTGGATCACTTTATAAAAGCTGATGGGTAATATTTTTGTAACTGTTGATAAGTGTTCTGGAATTTCTTTAGGTATCGAGGTATAATACAATCGTCTTAAAGGTCTCATGCTTATGGATTAATATTGATATTGGTTCTTGGAGTGGAAGCTGGGATGGTTTGGGTGTAATATTATTTGATCTAGGAGGAGTTATCTAATGCACTTAAGTTTTCTCGTTCTTTTTATTTTAGCCCTACCACATACTCATAAAACGTCAAATGGGAAAATTTGATCATGTTACTAACATAAAAACTAGAGCACTTATTACATTAAGAGCATACACTTTACAATGCATGCTCATAAACCTTGAAAATTGAGAAAAGCAACGCTTTTAAGTAGAAAATTTAAGTGATATATAAAAATTTAAATACTTGTATGAATTCTTGAACAAACAGTAATAAGCATGCTATCCTAGCATACACAACATGTTAGTCCAACAACACAATACTAATACTAATTTGACAATTCATACACAAGAGAGTATGTAAGTAAGCAATATATGTGTTCTTTGATCTATGTGGGATATAGCAAACTTGAAACAATTTCTCATAACAGTCACCATAGGATTGTTCTAGCAAGAGGCATTACATCTTTATATCAGTAGTCAAATATTAATTATCTTCTACCACGTGTTAAAATTTCACGTCTATGTTATACCCAGGCAAGTTACATTCTCATAACCACTTCGCAATACCTATGTGCAAGGGCGGAGCTTAATGAGGACCGGGAAGGGTTCCGGCCCCCCTAGGCCTAAGTGCGTTTGTGTATTTTTTCGCAATTTCATGTGTTATTTATTTATTTATTTTATCTCGGCCCTTCCATCTAATGTTTTTCCGGAAAATTTTTTGTTTCGGCCTTCACACAAAATTTTTTCTAGCTCCGCCACTGCTATTCGGGAAAACAATCATCAGATTATCACTAGACATTGCAACACGAAAACCCGCTAATTCTATCAATTATCACTACTGAAAATCGCAGATAGTAGATGAAAGGCATAAATACAGACCAAACTACACTTTCCCTAGCACCAAAACCATCTCGCTACATATATCGGAAAACAAACCAGAACACAAAAGTTACCATGCTACCAAAAGTAAAACCATTACTTCTGTTCCAAACTGCAACTGTAATTACATTACAATGAGATTCATGATGTCTCTACTGGAATACTTTGTTCAACTGTCAGCCCATTCTCGCCCACTTCAAATACCTTTGCAATTTTATCAAGCGAGACCAGCGGTAGAAACTGGAACACCTGATAACCTTTCTTTGCCGACTAACAGACTATAACGTTTTCAATCACATACGCAGCTGTGGGGACGGCTATTTGAGCTACTTGGGGAAACAATGGAAGTTTGTTTGCAGATTTCCAGGTTGACACTACGTATTTTTTTGTAGCGTTTTCTCATTTACAGGCTACCAAGAGTCACTCGACTCCATTATTTGATTCATGTTTTTATTCTTATCTTTATCTCACAACTTTTCATACGTTATTTTAGCAAAAGTGTTTTATAATGTTGACTGACTTCATCAAAAAAATTTGTTAATAGGTACATTAATTTGTTGTTTTCTTGATAATTTTGATTTTGTTTGTGTGTCAATTCATATGTTTATTATGATGAGTATATCAATCAAGGATGACAAAAAAACATTTGTGAGTATACTTTAGATTTGTAAATATCAAGTACAAATCTTTAAGTGTTCTCATAAATGTTTTGGTGGTGTTCATCTTTGATTGGTATATTAATCGTAATAATTATGTATCGTACTGATTATGGATCAATTAAAAGATTTACATGTGAAGTGCATATGTAACTTAGTATAATCAATAATAATGTTATTGGTTGTTTATTGATTATTCTAAGTTATATGTGTGTTTTTTTGAAGTTAAGAAAAAATGAGAAATAAAAAAGTGAGAATGATAGAATGAGCTTTTCAATTTCTTAGTTAAAATTTAGAAAATGAGTTTTTTTTTTTTTTTTTTTTTTTTTTTTTTTTTTTTTTTTTAATTGTTGAAAAGAAATGTGACAAAACGAATATTTAATTTTTTTAATTTTCACATGAAAAATTTCCTAGAAAAATAGGATATTTTTCACTAACTAAACGCATCCTAAATGTTCTTCAAAATAAGAAAATTTTCCCTAAATGCTCTTCAAAATAAGAAAATTTTAGTGATTTATAAAAAATTAAATACGTGTATGAATTGTGAGGATAACAACATACAACATGCTATCAACACAATACTTAATACTAATTTGACAACCTATACTCATGAGATTATATAAGTAAGTAATGTATGTGTTTTTTGATCTATGTGGGATAGCATACTTGAAACAACGTCTCATAACAGTCAGCATACGATTGTTCTAGCAAGAGACATTACATCTTTATATCCGTAATCAAAATTAAGTATCTTCTACCACGTGTTAAAATTTCACATCTGTGTTATACCCAGGCAAGTTACATTCTCCGAACCACTTCCGCAATACCTATGTGCTATTAACTTATTTTTTACTAGTCGGGAAAACAATCATCAGATTATCACTATCCCTGCTGAAAATCGAAGATAGTAGATGAACTGCATAAATACAGACAAAACTATACTTCCAGTCCCAGAACACATATATCAGAAAACAAACCAGAACACAAAAGTTACCACACTACTAAAAGTAAAACGATTACTTATGCCATAAGGGCACATTACAATGAGATTTATGATGTCTCTATCGGAGTACTTTGTTCAATTGTCGACCCATTCTCGCCCTCTTCAAATACCTTTGCAATTTTATCAAGCGGGACCAACGGTAGAAACTGGGCCACCTGATAACCTTTCTCTGCCGAGTAACAAACTATAACATTATACTTTTCAATCACACACGCAGCTGTGGGGATGGCTATTTGAGCTACTTGGGGAATCAATGGAAGCTTGTTTGCTGATTTCCAGGTTGACACTGCGTATTTTTCAACTACAGGCTCGTAGTTGATGCAGAGTTGTTTGGCTGTGGGCTCGTATTTTACGTACAAGATGTGTGCCACTTTGATGCTGTTTTGAGTCCTTCTGAAGCTAAGTCTTTAGCGACTTCTGGGAGGTTATGAGCTACACACATGGCTTTGTCCGGAACTTGTTTCATCAGTGATGGTACGTGGCGATCCACCTCAGCTAACACATCGCCGACCTACACGTCACAAGTGCACCAAAACATTGAGCAGTTAGCAGTTGTTTATTAATACGATAAAGAAACAATAAGTTTGCTACCTATTTTTAGTTTCTTAAATAAAGCGACTTGAATGCAAATTGTCTTGTTATCGTCACATATCACCAATGTCCAACCAAACGTAGTTTCAATTCCATTTGTACACTCTCCTCAACAAATTATTCAAGTGTGTATTATCCTTAAAAATGAAAAAATCAAACGGTACACTTCTTACAAGAAATGGGTTATTTACAAGCCATATAAATAGTGATATGTTTAACATGTCAAAAATCTTCAAATTTGTGTGTTAGTGTTTCGTTGATTTTAGAAATCATTTAGCTGCAACCAACATATCGTGCAAATTTAAGCATAAAACTAGATATATATTTATGTTTTTCAATCATTTATCTAACTTATAATAATGAGAGCACCTAACTAAAAGAAGACAATAATACGGTCTAGCCGGTTTTGATGTGTTTGAAACCCATTAATACCTATTTTCAAATGTGAAACGAGGGCTATAGTTCGGTCATGCACCACATTAGCTAAACATATTAGGAACCTTCGGCCTAATCCAAACACTATTTCTTTAAAAAATTTACTTTGGTCATGCTTACTATGTCAAGTTGGGTAAATACCCATTATGCTTCCCCAAATAATTGAAATCTGACTCTCACACTTAGCATGCCAAAGCAGAGTTGATTCCACTTCTACGTGCATTATGTTATAAGTTTTGCTACACCCTCCTACCATTTTATCTTACAAATCCTCTTACACATACAACAATATTATATAGTTTCTTCTCACTCATTATCTCTCTGCATCCAAATTGTCAATTCTATCACATGGCAGGATCCCGTCAGTCAGGGGATTTGTAAGATGTTTTAGTAAGAATATTTAGCATTTCTCTTATTTTATTGAATTTAAGCTATTTTGTTGCCACCTAGCTTGTTGAAAAATGTTAGCACTAACAATAATAATGTGGTTGTTGTTGGTACTAGGTAGCATAAATATAAGAGCATTAGATGTTATGGCGGGAGAGGGGGCTCCAAGGGCCAATAGTATGCAACATAGCTGCGCCACGACACTGGCCATTGCGCCAAAAGTGTCGTGCGCTGGGCAGAGAGAACGGTTGTTAACGGTTGCTAGGCCCTCTAATAAGCCCAAATGTTATAGTGAAATGTATATTCTCAACCCATAAATTAGTTATCATGTGTAATTAGCCTCCCCTAATAATAAACGTCCACCGTATGCAATGTGTTAAAAACAAACAACAAATATTTGTTTCGATAGTTGGAATGAAAGTAATGAAATATTGTTTGATTTGTATATACGAGTATCAAAAGTAAATATTCATTCCAAGATATTGAGTTTGCTCATAAGAAGCAAGAGTCCCCTCTTTGGATCTTTAGTTCCGGTTTTTTTTTTTTTTTTTTTTTTTTTTTTTTTTTTTTTTTTTTTTTTTTAACAAAATAATAATAATAATAATAATAATAATAATAATAATAATAATAATAATAATAATAATAATAACAATAATAAATTTTTTGGGGTGAAATGAGAAAATACAATATAATTGGGTTATGATAAAAAGTTACACAAGTTAAATAATTATTTATAGTTTTAGTTATTTTGTTTAGCTGGAAGAATAATTAAACCCAATTTTTTTTCAAACTATTATATCCATTCTTCTTCTACCCTTTAATCAAACATATATTCATTGTCATTCCATGAACTAAACCAAATGACACCTTATTCTTTTATGATTTTGATGATTGTAATTATATTTTAATTAATAAATTAAAGAGTTATATTATAGTTTGTTTTAAAAATAGAAGAAAAAAAACTGCATGGCTCAAATAGCATGTCATGACACATGATTCTTTAAGATTTCAAACAAAAGTTGAATCTGTTCACAAATTTAATTGAATTCAGTAAAATTCAAATTCCGTCTAGACCATACGCTTTTGTATCATAAGAAAACTTAAATAAGGTTACATTCTCAGAGATTCATTGGGTTAAAATTTTCATTTATTCATTATTCAATCAAATCCATAACTTGAACTTCGACACACGAAACAAACATCACTTTTTATCAAACCCGAACCAAGAGGACATAGGTTCACATAAAATATCTCTTGCAAAAACATAGCGAAAATGCGGTTGGTTGCAACATCGAAATTTTGCAAAGCTAGGCATTGTACCTAACCTGTAGTGTAGTAAATGTAAGACTGTGGGATTGATCGTTCTCTAGAGAAATATTGAGGTAGGCTCGTAAAGTATGACGAATTGATCTAAAGGCGGAAGAAGATTTTTTGGTATTTTATGTTTAATTGAAAGCAAGTAAAATATAGAGGTTTTTAGAACTAATATTAATCTAAATTGCAATAAAAGTAAATAACAAGAAAAGTTAATTTTGTTGTGAACTTATGAATTAGGAAGACGTACTTATCTAGGGTGCACTACTCCTTACTAGCGATCTAACTAAACATATTAAATTATCACCGCTTAACTAGTACAATGGTGAATATTCCTTCTTCCTTGTCGTGTATTGGTCAAATCCTATGTCACCAGCCCTATAAGGTGCAATGTACACACAATAGCTAAAAAAACGCACTAAATATTCAACCTAATAAAACAACTAAACATAGATGTTCTATTAGAAAAGCTAGGCCGGATTCCACCGGTTTTTAACCAAGTAAACGTATTCACTAATTAAGAAAACAATAGCAAATAATTATACACTAGCAAGTTTTATGCAATCTTAGATACACACTGAGTAAATTAGATTAGCATAACAGAACAAAATATGATCAACACAAATAATGATACACATGATTGAGTGATTAAAGGTAAACTTATCTTGATGTTATGAGAGGTTTATATTGCTTAAAAAGAGTGAAAACGCATAGACGATCGGCCGATCGTCTCGGGTTTGTTTCCCTAAATTTACACACAAATATGAAAACAACGCAAGAATATATATAGAAAATTCATTGTGACGACGTCAGCTTATAGTTGTGACGCCGTCACCTCACCGCCTTCAATTTATGGTTTTTTACACCGACTTCATTGGCGGCATCAGTTTATAGGTTGTGACGGCGTCACCTAGCCTATCTCCACATAATAACCGGTCACGAAAAATTGCAAAAATCAACTTTTGGGCACTTTTAGGGATGGCATCAGGCTTGTCGGACACATTTTAAAACTTTTGTCTTTCCGTTCTTCGTTTAAATAAGCCCAAAAATTTACACTTTTTCAGCAAATGCATAATCTAAGATATAAAATGATAAAAAGTGCTAGGTTAAATAACTCCTCAAAGCACTACACTATTACACCCCGTCACTAACCAAGATTGTTGAGTTGTAAATTTAAGGAAACTTCAGAGCTATAGCAAGTCAAGCGCATGCATCATGCTATGTTGAAATATTTTTTGTTCTTAAAAGGTACTATTGGCGAATATTGCAGAAAACATTGAATTGTACAACCAGCATAAGCAATTGTACTATGCTTCTTTTTGAAGATTTGCTATATATGAACAAGTAATACTAAAACATTTCAACACGCAAACCTCACACCCGCAATTTAATCAATAAATCTCCATCACTACATTACACCTATGATGGTAGTGTATGACTTCATACAGAATCTAATTTATAATCTACTCATTATTTTTATTTTTTTAGGTGAATAAAAGACTAATGCATGATGATGTTTTAATGTTTGAAGTACAAAACATGATAGCATGATTACGTTGGACTTGGCTACACAATCCCAAAAACTTAATACCATAAATTTTTATGAGTATGTATCATCATTTGAATTAATAGTTACTAATGTTTAAGATTGCTAAATAAGATGTCCGTATTACCCGTGATTGAATCGGGGTAATGTTAGTGGTTACAATGGCAGATCTAGCAATTACATTTTGGCGATCTAGCAATTACAATTAGGCGTAATGTTAATGACTCGTTGCGCTTTGTTTCTCGTCTAGCATTCATACTTAGTTCATTAACTAGATTGAAACTTTTGGATCTTTTCAAGTTTTGTTCGTTAATTGGATTAAAATTTTCGGATCTCTTTAGAACGATGCCACAAACAAAATGAAATTGTAATATACAAAGCTATAGCTAAACATATTTCCTCTCAAAGTTTTCCCATTTTGTGGGTTAAAATAAGACCGTTATTATGCTAGATCGGCCCTGAGTGGTTAAGTGGTTAGTATTACTTATGAACCGGTATTTTTATACTTGGTTTCAAAACTAAAAAAAAAGAGTAAGATGGAGGTTCTTGGCACCATATGATTTAATACTTGTCTGGTTTGAGCTTATATATAATTTTCTTGTTCTTTATACAAAAAAGACTTTGTTTTAGTGAAATTTACACCTTAACTTTGTTCTAGTCTAGTTTCAATACATAGGTTTTTGTCTAATTACACTTAGTTGCACCACCCTAATTAGTATGTGTAATTCAAGAATGAGCCATAATAATGGCCTTTTGCCACTATCTAATTTGTGTTTGTGCTAAGTTCTCATTGCTACTAGATAGTCTATCATGTTCTCAATCATCTTTTACTAGTAAATCTATCGTCTTTACTTAAGTCATACATATAAAATTATTGGGATTGAAACATCCCTATCTCTCAATAATACAAGAGTCAAAGAAAGATCTTTTTTCTCATAGATCCTATGTAAGAAAATTTATACACACACATACACAAAGTATTTAAAGCAAATATAAATAACCCTTTACGTTACTACCCCCACGCCCTCATGATACAAAACCACCAACAGTCCTTGTGTTTTATAGGTGCCTCATCATCATTGATCAACACATATCCATTCTTACAAGTTTTCCTTTGATGATCACTCGATAAATAGTTCTATGTTGGCAGCTATAAAAGGGCACGACTACCTAAAACAAACAACCACTACTATACAAACTCATGTTTTTCTTTCACTTGTGTTCCTAGACTGTGGTTTACGAAGATCGAGATATATTCTATGTAGGTGAGTGATCTGTGTTGGAGAAGCAGGGCACGTGCAACGAGCGAATAACACTGTGTTTTTATCGGTATAGTTTGCGTTGCATGTGCTCTTCATCTCCAACATAGCTTACTCACCTTATTGTTGTTCTTCTTTCTATGTTTTCCTGGTGTTGGATGCAGGAACGGAACATATAAGAGGCCGAGGGGTTGTGGCCTCTCCAAAATTTTTGACGCTATATACATTTTACACCTTTTTATTTATAGTTTTAGTCATTTTTAATACAAAAATTTCATCGGTGTGTATAGTGGCCCCCCTAAAATAATTTTTTTACAAGTTGACCCCTCCAACAAAATTGTTCAAGTTCCGTCTACGGTTGTATGCATGTCAACTTTTCATGCCTATGGTATACTAGCTATGACATATATGTATACATGTGTTATTATTCATTTAATTTGTTCATACATCATGCATGTACTGATACCATGTACGAGAAACTATGGAGAATTCAATGCATACCTTTTTAAACAAAATATAATTAAATAGTCATAAAAAATATATTATTATATATACAGGTTTCTCACAGTGGCAACCTATATTTCATCATCTTTCCGGCTGCCACCTCAGCTTTCTCTCTCTTCAACCCATATTTATCTCTCTCATCACAGTGGCAACCCATATTGCATCATTTTTTTTATTTTTTTTTAACATTTTTTAACACAAACACAAATTTTATTAATAAAACGTAAATATTACATAAACGATACGATACGAAATAAAAACATTGCAACTAAATAAAAAACTTAAACAACTAAAAATTAAACACGCGAACACTTATTTAAAAACTAGTAATTTAGGTTGTGGCGTTCCTTGCTTTCCGCTTTAATTCGCATAAGTTCCTCTCGTTGTCGTTCGGGCAAATTTGGGTCGATAGCCGAGTTGTAGAAAATCAATTCTTGATCCCGTTAGGTATTTCTCAAGAGTTCCCTTTGTTCCTCCTGGCATTGCAAGAGCTTTGTGTATATTCCAATTTTTTTTCTTTGATCGCTAGCTCTCGTTCCTTGATTTGTCTCCACGACTCATCACGCTTTTTACCTTTTTCCTTCTTTGCCGGTCTTGATTTCCACAAATCTGCTATTAGCCCACTCATGAATGATTTTGATGTTTCATGAGAGGAGGAGGTGGATGATTTCCTCCTTGCTTTGTCACGACCTTGTGGTCGTGATTCTCTAGTATCATCCTCTGTTTCATCCTCGTCATCATCCAAGTCTTGAAAATTCGAGGGGTCTTGTGTTGACCCCAACGTAGTTTTTGAACCCTTCACATTCTTTCGAACGCCCAATTGGAAAAAGGGTATCTCTTCCTTCCAGGTATCATGCCCCCTCAAAACTTTCCAACACTCCACCATAGTGAAATCTTGACCGTAACGTGCACGATACTCCAAAAGAGCTTTGGACAAATCGTCAAGGTCATTCTCACCACTTCCATGTGTCCCCTTGACATTATCAACAATAGCACCAAAATTCACAACTTGACAACGAATTCTAGTCTTCCATTTGGAAATAATCAAATTCATTGTTCGGTTTGAACCAGTTTCTCTCCAAAAGTAGGCTACCACTTTCTCTCAAAATTTGTGCCGATTCATAGTGTTTCCTTTTTTTGCATTTTCAGAAACAAAGATGAAAGCTTTACAAAGAACGACCTCTTCTCTGGTAGACCATGGTTCAATTTTTTTGGCCGGTTCGGGTTCTTTGGCTTTGGCTTTGCCTTTCGCATTTGTAGCACGTCGCAAAGGCTTCTTTTGCTTGACGGGTGATGTAGCTTCGATTTCGTCAGACTCATCGTCATCAACGGGCAAAGAACAGTGGAAAGAACCGTGGTAGGAACCGTGACCCGAACCTTGCCCCATCGAAACATCTTGACTCGGTTGGTCTTGGCTTGGATAGTGTTGGGTCGAATAGCCATAGTTATGAAATTCTGCCCAATCATCCAAATTCATATCAAGATTAGTAGACCGAATCGGAGAATGTTCTTGATACGGTTGGGAACAATGCAAGAAATACATGCTAGGACGATAGGCTGCCTCACTTGGTTCTTCGTGATGATTAACACGTTGTGGTGGGACAAAAGGACGATGAACGGAAAATAAGTTTTCTCTTTGATTGACTTGTGGTAATTGTGTTGGATATTCAAAAGATTGTGGACGAAAGCGTATGTTCCCTTATTGTGGTGGTGTTATGCCGGTTAGTTCAAAGGTGTTTTGCGGAGAGAAATTTATGTCGGGTGCATTTTGGGTTAGTCGGGATCGTCGAATTTTTGATTGTGGAGTGTTTTTCTTTGACATTGTGTGTTTTTTTTATGTGAATTTAGATGAATTGTTTTTGAAATTATGTGTTTGAAAGTGGGGTTGATGTGGGTATTTATAGGATGAAAAGTGGTAATGTTTTTTGAAAAAAAAAAATTTTTTTGTAAGGCTACAAACGGTTACTTTGATTTTGAAAAGTGGTAAATTGTGTTTGAAAAGTTTGTTGAATATCGGTTAGAAAAGCGAACGATATGTGATTTAGGTTGACCGGCGATCGATTTCCCACATTGGGAACGACCGATATTGACATCGGTCGACCGATGTTCACGAACGTTTTTTTCTGTCCCACTATGAATAGCCTTAAGTTGATAAACATATATACTTATGCATTTATAATATATGCAACTTTTGACTTTGCATAAAAAATATTGATAAAAATAATGTTATTGATATGTGTAATAACGACTATTCACTACCCAAGGTTTTTGGCTAAATATAATGTGAAATCATTTATAAAATTGTGTGAGATTAGAAGAATTCGTTTCTAAAATATATAAAAAACAAAATAACGATTATTCACCGATAAGACTCTCATCTTGACTAAGAAATGCTATCTAATTCGACTGCATTTGTAAGCCATAGACTTTAGATAAGGAGTTAACAAGTTGTTTTTTTCATTACCAGAGTAAGGTGTCGTTTGTTTTTTCAGAGCTTTTACCTCTTCATCTGCAAACCATGTCTGCAGAAGAAGAGGTGCACATAAGTTCTTCATCTACAAAAAGAAGACCGTTTGTTTTTGTGCTATTGAAGTACTTCTTCCATTCTTTTTTTTTTCACTAGTATTTTTTTGCTATTAAAATACTTTTTTTTCCTTTCCTTTTTTTTTTCACTAGTTTTTTTTACGTTTTCTTCCGTTTTTTACGTTTTGGTACGTTTTTATGTTTTTTACGTTTTCGACCGTTATTTTATATTTTTTCTGTTTATTTACGACTTCGTCTGTTTTTTTACGTTTTCTTTCTTTTTTACGTTTTCATCTGTTTTTTTAGGTTTTTGTCTTTTTTTATGTTTTCATCCGTTTTTCTACGTTTTCTTCAATTTTTTACATTTTGGTACATTTTTTTTTTACATTTTCGACCTTTTTTGTGTTTGTCTTTTTTAAATTTTCGCCTATTTTTTTTATATTTTCTTTTGTTTTTACGTTTTCGACCGTTTTTTTTACGTTTTCGTCTGTTTTTTTACGTATTCGTCCATTTTTTAACGTTTTTTACGTTTTCGACCTTCTTTACTTTTATGTCAGTTTTTTTAGGCTTTCATCCGGTTTTTTACATTTTCGTATGTTCTTTACGTTTTGACCTTTTTTACATTTTTGTCCGTTTTTTTTACGTTTTTGTTTATTTTTTACGTTCTTGTCTGTTTTTTTACGTTTTCATATGATTTTGTCTGTTTGTACGTTTTTTACGTTATAGTACGTTTTCTTACGTAAGAAACCGTAAGAAGGTCGAAAACGTAAAAAAAAAACAGACGAAAACGTAATTAAATACGAAAATGTGAAAAAGATATAAGAAAAAGTAAAAATTGGTTGAAAATGTAAAAAACAGAGGAAAACATAAAAAAAAAAAGCAAATAAAAACGTAAAATGGTCGAAAACGTAAAAAAAACAGACAAGAACAGATGGAAAGATAAAAAAAATACAAAAACGTAAAAATAACGGACAAAAAACGGACTAAAACGAATGAAAACGTAAAAAAAGACGAAAATGTAAAAAAATAAGGCGAAAACGTAAAAGAACGGGCGAAAACGTAAAAAAACGGACGAAAACGTAAAAAAAAAGGGCGAAAACATAAAAAAGGGCGAAAACTTAAAAAAAACGGGCGAAAACGTAAAAAAAAGGCAAAACGTAAAAAAACGGACGAAAACTTAAAAAAATGGGTGAAACGTAAAAAAATAGACGAAAACGTAAAAGAACGGACGAAAACGTACAAAAACGGGCGAAACGTAAAAAAACAGACGAAAACAAAAAAAACGGGCAAAAACGTAAAAAAACAGACGAAAACGTAAAAATTCGGTCGAAAACGTAAAAAACTATCAAAAACGTAAAAAAACGGACGAAAACGTAAAAAAACAAACGAAAACGAATGAAAACGGATATTGAGAAAGAGATGTAAAGGTTTGTGAAAGAAGAGGTAAGAAGTGAAAGATAATGTCTGAAATTTAGAAGAGGAAACAAGTGAAAAGAAGCACTTATGTAAACAAAAACCTCTGCCCTCCTGCAGACAAAAAAAGTGAAAAGAGGAAAAAAATGCTTATTGTAAAAAAAAAAACGACACCTAAGATAGTTGGCGATTCATAATTAATGAGTCAATGATAACAACTAATTGTAAGTGACTCATAGTTAACAAACAAGCTTCAGCTTGTTGGTGGTAAATGTCATACCTTTTTTTTTTTTTCCTCCTCATTAAATTATTTGTGAAAAATAATAGAAATATTTTTGGTATATCGCTATATTCTAAAATTATATAAATGCTAATATCTATAACTGTAATACTTCAAATTTTGGAATGTTAAAACTCTCCCTCACATAAACGATTTGTATCCTCACAAACTACTCTTAATATTTACAACTTATTCTAAAGCTCGCTAGTTATTTCTCCTCTACTAGGAATTTGTTTCTAAGATTCATTTCTAGTTCTCTATCCATGCTGTCTAATCATAAAGCTTATCGCTAGCTAGACTTTTTGATAATTATCCCTTATCCATATAAACTCATATCTTATGGCACAATTACCAATACTAGCACCTGTTGATTCTTGCGCATGATTAATTTTTTTTTTTTTTTTTTTTAACGGCGAAATTTATAAAAAATAGCAAGAAGCTAGAAAAAAGAAAAAACTACAAAAGAACAAGCATAGGATTTTGTAACCATCCTACCCAGTTAATGTTTGCTCTACCTCTAGAATTACACCATTTATAAGATATCGTAACTAAATCATCAAACAATGTCGTCTTTTTCGGCTGTTTTAAACCGAAAATAATCTCATTTCGAAACCGCCAAATCTTCCACCACATTACATAGAAGATGCCTTCCAATACTTGTTTAACTTTAGTACCAAAATGGAGCCCCTTGAACCATCTCAAAAATTAACTTCTCGTCATGCTAGTTACATTCTATTTAGGTGTTGCACGTTCATAATTCTTTATAATCATGCTAAGAGGGAGAGGTGTGGTGATGAGGCATCACCTCCTCATTTGAGGCCTACGGGTGCCACATCACCCCAGCACCTCTTCACAACTAACTCCTTCTCACTCATAACTAACCTCAACTTACTCATTTGAGGTCCACCACTTACAATTTTTTTTTTAATTCATTTCAATAAATAAACTAAATTCATTTAACAAATTATACAAAATAATACAACATACTAATTTTTAATTCATTCAAATAAAAAAGATACAATACGAGAAAAAAAAAAAAAACAAAAAAACGATATGAAGAAAAAAAATACGATACGAAAATAACGAAACGGATAAATACAATATGAAACATCTTCAAGAATTTATATCGACTTGTAATTATTGATGAGTTGTGATTTTTCTTCCCAAACTTGCAACACTTGTTCTCTGACCATTTTCAATGCGACTTGAAGTTCCACATCTGTTTCATCATTTCTTAAAAGGGTTTGTAGACCGACCATTACTATTGGATGGTCTTGAGGCAGCTCACGTAACCTTTCGACCTCTGGAGCACGAGACTCCCTCTGTCGAATAATAGGCGCTATCTCACCAAACAAGTTGTTAATCAACTTAAGTTCATTTTCTTGTTCATTGCGCAATCGGGTAAGTATTCTTCTTTGCACCTCAGCTGGTTGGTTAGCCATAGTGTGTGTGTGGAATTTAGTTTCAGTTGTTTGATAATAAGAAGTTGCGTAAAGATAGTATTTATACTGAAACTAGCGGTTAGATAATTTTATTGGAGAAACTAGCCGTTAAGCCTTTTATTCAAACTGAAACTTACACTGACATAACATCACAAACGAAACGGAAATACTTAACATAAACCAACACACGATACAGGAATACAAATGCCATTAATTCATATATATGTTCCAGTTGGTGTTGCTCTTCAAAATCAACCAAACTTGAAAATATTTGAAATCTTTCTCACCATTGCGTTCTTTGTAAACGTTCAACGCATCTTCAACACGAACATCTGGCTCACGCGTAGGCTGCAAATTCAAGAAAATTTCATGAAACTTTTGGCAATCAGAGTTCATTCTTGCCCACTTACCCGTTAGCTGGCTTTTGCTACGCAAAGGACCGTCTGATTGTTCATTGAACTTTTCTGTTTCGACTTGCCAAAAAGGTCCTTCGTTGGCATGGAATTCGCTAACGTTTTGTCACATCTCGGCTAGCCAGCATTCTTCATCAATAGACCAACGAGTTGCCAATGTGAATTTTTTAGAAAGTGAAGTGTGTGCAAAATTGTATGATAATGAATGCTTTATATAGGAGTGTATTTTTAAATTTTCAAATTTCAAATTTTGAAAATTCAAAACATAGGACGGGATATTTTTAAATTTTCAAACTTCAAATTTCCAAATTCAAATTTTCAAACAAAACATTTCCTACAAAATACTATACAAACAATAAAACCCATTAAAAAAAAAAAAAAAAAAAAAAAAAAACGGATGTTGCAGTGCTCTCCCTCGTCACGCAGACGAGGAGCTCCTCAACGACGAGCCACAGCGAGCATGATACGGTGTGGTGGCGAGCTCCGGCGAACTCCACGTCAAACGACGAGGAAACACAACGAGCCCACACCTCCTCCTATAAGTATCATTAAAAAAAGGTCATTCATATTCATTCTTATCTAGTTATCATTTCCTTTGGTCATCATATCTGACATAATTTAGTAGACATTTATACCGACTAACTTCTATCATGAGTCTGCTTAGCAGAATTATCTCGAATGAAAGTAGACTTCTTTACCTTTCTAAGTACGATTTAATCCAACTTACGGTTGATTCTCCATAATTTTTACAACACCGTTAAAATAAACACTAGAGTAGGATGTCGGCGCACATTTATCTCTACAATAATATAAGTTTCAAGGCTTAATATTTAACATCTATGACCTTCTTATAACTTCTTAATGGGAACCAACACTTGAAAGGTGATTTCAGCATCTATAACCAGTTTTTGCTTAGGCTTAGTTTGATTGTCTAGTATTCTGGATGGGTATGCCCAAGCCAGTTGTTCTTTAACTAGTTTGAAATATGTTGTGGTATTACTATACTTTCACTATTTGAGGGGGAAAAAACTAGTTTTTGCCCTTATATAACACATCTCTAACACATATTATGAGCTTAATTTCTTCGTAGTGTCTTAAAATATTATTATTATTATTATTATTATTATTATTATTATTATTATTATTATGGCAACATAATAATTTTACATAAAATTATTATTATTATTATTATTATTATTATTATTATTTAGAACGACAATTTTTTTCACACCTATACCACCTATCTTACAATATATTTCACAAATGCCTCCAGCGAGGCTTGAACCCATAACCTCTAGGTTAGTTGGCAGCTCACATACCACTAAACCAAAAACCTTGAGTCGCGGTGTCTTAAACTAGTATCCAAACACCTTATAGGAAACCATAAGCATTTTAAACTTGCATTCTTTTGCTCTTGCTTTCAAACCCTTTGTTTATGCATATAATGACATCTTCATTAACAAATCATTACTCAATCATTGATTTAGATTTATATTCTCTTTGATCTCGTCGCATCTCATAAAAATCATAATTGTCTCTTCTAATTGTCACTTATCAACTTGATCATTGTTAAGCTTCTAAAGAATTATATTCTCTTTGAATTCGTCGCATCTCATAAAAATCAAAATTGGACTCTTGTAACTGTCAGTTATCAACTTGGTCATTGCTAAGCTTCTTAAGAGCATACATTTTATGCTTGTGTGGCATGGATAAGTTTAGAATGCTAAGCATCTTCATATTTAATGCATTTTTTTTTTTTTTTTTTTTTGAATTAGAGGAAATCATCGTTGCTGCATCAGCGGGCCAACATATGTGCAGCAAAAGGAAAAATAACTTTACAACTTACACTTAATACCTTTTAACATTTTCTATTTTGAATAATTGGTCTTTCGTTATTGCTTTGCAGCATATAAGATCCCCGTAGCAAACAGCAAGGTTCATTTCCTCTTTGAATTATATATAACTAGTCTGGCGTTAATCTGCCGCGTTGCGGGCGGGCCTGTTTTTTTTGCGAATTTTTTTTATTGTAAAATGTATTTGTAGTGTGTTTCAAATCTTTGCATTCATTATAATTTTTTTTTTCTATGTATCTATTATTTTAGGGTTTGTTTGTGCAATGTTTAATAGATGTGGTCTTTTGTGTACATATTTGGTACTTATAAATAGACACGTTTTCCCTTTCACTAAAAGTATAATCCTAATTAAGTTACATTTTCCTAATTGCTTGGGTTTATGATGGCTACACCACCAAGAATATCGGCGTACGCTCTCTCTCGCACTCCTAATTTTCAAAGGTTAAAGGTTGCCGCTGGTTCGAACGAAGTGGATGACTGTTTGCATGTGGCATTTAGGCAAGATGATACTGAGAACGATCAGTTGCTAAGGGTGCTGGGTGAGAAGCGTGACGAACTAAATACAAAGGTTAAATGGCTGGAGGATCTGGTACAAGAAGGTAAGGGTTTCTTACCGTTTCATGAAGATGGTGAGATTGGTCTTGAGCGTTTGGAGGTTACTTTGAAGAAGGAGAGGAAGGTGCTGGCTGGCTTAATCAAGGTTATGGATTTGGCGCGTAAAGGAAGAGAAGAGAAGAAGATCAATCTTTTCTGGTTCGAGTAATTTTGGCCACTCTTTGTGGTATATGTTGGTTATGTTTTGTTTTATGGCAGTTTATGTATAGCCATGGTATGATGGATGTTGGGTTTTTTTTGGATGATAAGTACAATGTATGAAGTTTAATGGTTGGCAATATAATATTAAGGTCATGTTCGTTAAAATCTTGTTTTATGTTGCAAAATGATTATAATTTTTTTTGTGATATGTATTAGTGTTTATAGAATGTTGGTTAGTGTTTATGGAATGCTATTCGGATACGATTATCTGATAATAGAGTATCGCTTTGTTAGTTGATGAGGCAAAAAATGAACCACTTTTAGGGGGTCATTTAAGCCCGGAATTGAATTTATTTGATCAAATATTGCCCTAAATCGTTCCTTTTGTGATTTTAGGTACTTTGGGAGTGAAATTTGGAAAAGGAAGCAATTCGGACGTTTTTGGAGCAAAAAAGTGAAGAAAACGCCAAAGTCTTAATTTTCCTTGCTGGGAACAGTAGGTGACGGCGTCAAGAGCAACATCCTGATGGCGTCAAGAGTAATTTCCATGACGACCCAGTACAGATTTGACGGCGTCACAAGAAAGGGCGTCAAGAGAAAAAGTCATGACGGCCTGGAAATGCACAACACATGACGGCGTCAGAAGTAGATCAAGGCAGTCCGAGAAGAGTTTTGGCAGCGAGGTGACGGCGTCACAAGTTTGGTCTTGACGCCGTCAGACCCCTTTTCCTATATATAGTTTTCTAATTTTCACATTAAAGGGAGAGAAGTTTTGGATAAACCCTAAGTACAAACTTGGTGCATATTTTACAGGTTTTTCAAGGGTTCTAAGCCCTTGATACCTTTCATGTGTAATTGAGATAAGTATCCTTTTAATTCAATCAATATGTCTATGTGTTGGTTGTTTATATCTTGTTCTTGTCTTAATTACATCATGCTAGGCTAGATCTATCTTGTGTTTGCTTGGATCTAATGAAACCTAGATGTTAATTATGTGTTGATTACTTGTTTATAATTGTCTTGGATGAATGAATTTATATGTTAGGCTTAAGAAAACTGGCAGATCTCCAAATGGTAACATGCTTGAACGTCTTAGGAAACATGAACCGATTGCACTAAGGTCTTTATTGGTTGTATTTAATGCATGAGCCACTGTTTATAATCCCTATGGTTGTGCTGGGCATGGTATAGGAGGAGATAAGAGCTCATAGAATTGGGGAGTTATGTGCGATACCCCAATGAATGGTATTAAGGAATACAATCCGTCATCCATGCAACTATAACAAGTAATTAACATGTAAAAGATGTCTAGGGAGTAGTGAAATCTAAGTAAACACATTTTCTCCACTTATTGCTCACAACCTTAGTATAATTTAGTTTATTTTCATTTTTAATATTTTATTTTGATTGCATCTTTAGTATTGGGTTAGTTGACTAGCAACTAATTCCGCCCAAATCCTTCAAACCTGAGATTTTTACTTGCTTTCTAAAAAATATAAAAATACAAAAAGAATCATCTCTCACCTTTAGAACTAGTATTTAAGTTTTCTAATCCTAGCGACACTATTCCTAGCTGAACGATCAATCCCCCGGTACTTGTCACTATACTATACTACAACGATCAGGTACACTGCCTGGTGGGGGTTGTAAGCTTCTCAAGATCCCTTGAGAGGTAAAGCCTGGTGCGATTCCCACGTATCAAGTTTTTGGCGCCGTTGCCGGGGAATAGTTATTGTCTAGGTTAGAATCTCTTTTTATTAGGTCTACTTGCTAGATTCCGTTCTAGTAAGATTTTATTTTTAGGTTTTCTTTAGTCTATCTTATTTCTTTGTGTCTTTGTTCGTAACTTTTCACCACCCGACATCATGGACAACGGGAACATCTTTGAACCCGTCATCCCACCACAACAAAACCCACCACTAGAACCTCTTAGGCCCCGAACCTTAGGAGAATATTCCCGACCTAGCCATCAAGGCTATCAAAACACCATTGAGCTCACCGGAGCCAATGTGACCCCCTTGCGATCCGACACCATCCGGTTGGTGCAAAGCGGATGTGCATTTCATGGACTTCGTTCCGAAGATCCAAACCAACATCTTAAGGACTTCCTCAAAATCGTAGATTCCATAGACCTAGATGTTGCAACTAGAGAGACAACCCGATTACGCCTATTCCAATTCTCTCTACGGGATCAAGCTAGTCAATGGCTTGAGCATTTACCCGCGGGATCCATCACCACATGGGATGATCTCACCACTCGTTTCCTTGCCCAATTTTTCCCACCGGGGAGAACTACTAAGCTTAGAAATGACATCTTGATGTTCCAACAACGTCAAAATGAATCTCTTTATGAAGCATGGACTCGTTTCAAGGACTTACTCCAAAAAGTCCCTCATCATGGCATAGATCTTTGGCTCCAAGTCCAAATTTTTTATGACCATATCGATCTCTCCACGAGGCGAGCCATTGACCAATCGGCCGGTGGTAAGCTACGTGATCTAAGTGCGGAACAATCATGGGAACTCATAGAAGATATTGCTCTCTATGACAACGGAAGTTGGAATGATCCCCGTGATTTGAACAAAACAGTCAAGGCAATATCTTTGCCTTCGAACAACTCTAGCACTCCCGACCGTAGGATCATGGAACTTGAGGACCAAGTCAAGTTTCTCATGAAATCTTACGAAGCTCCTAAACCTTCAAGCCAAGTGAACAAAATCACTTCTTCATGCGAATTATGTAGTGGTCCCCACGACACTCGTGATTGTGTGGAACTCCCCGGAACAGCTTTTGCGGACTACGCATCCACGTGTACCGACGAAGTGGGAGATAAGTGGTACAGTTTCAAGCCCGAGCCGAACCCTTACGGTGATTCATACAACCCCTCTTAGAAAAATCACCCAAACCTTAGGTGGAAACAAAATCAACCTAATTCTTCCAATCCGCCTAATCGTTACCAACCAAACGGTCCACCATCCAACCGTACTTTCAACAACAATCCTTCTAACAACTATGGTAGTACCAACAATCTTGAAGGATTGATGTCAAAGTTTATGGCATCTCAAGAGGCTCGCATAGCTAGGTTTGAAACCGAATTCAACCAACAATAAACGGAGATGACCAACAAGATTGACAACTTGTTGAAAGCCCTCAACAACCAAGCGTTAGTCACACCTAGGAAGGACACTAGGGACACCAATAACGGAATCCAAATTAAGGATCCCTCATCATCTAAACATATCCACTTTGTCAATGTTGTCACCATTAAGCCAATAGATAAGGAGATAGAAGAGAGTGACAAGGATGAAGTTAGAGTAGAAGCCGAGACTAAGGATGAGAGTAGGGAAGTTGAGGTTAATAGGAGAGAGGAATTAGAGGAGGAAGAGCCTATAGAAAAATACTTTGATAAGTTGCCCACCAAGGAAGAACGGGAATACCATAAGGATTTATTCGATAGTCCCGAGAGACCATATATCCTTGGCACCCCCCTTATCAAAATGGGAGACCCCTCTAACATTAACATACCATGCAATATCGGGCACATGCATATATGGAAAGCTTACATCAACCCTAGATCCCCCGTGAACATCATGACTAGGACTTATTACAATTGGGTGATGAAGAAGCAACTTAATTTTAGGATGATGCCTAATAAGAATCTGATAAGTAATTTTGCAGGAAGAGTGAAGGGATTGCATGTGATTATAGGGAATCTCACCTATGAGATCGATTTTATGATAGTTAAAGACACTCGTCCGGTGATAGATGCTTGCCTAAGCCAAATAATATTTGGAAAACCATTTGTTGAGGCCACTAGGATGAGTTATGATCCGACTTTAGGGATAGTTAGATTCAAGGAAGAGAATGATGAGGTTGCTTATCAAATGCCCTACAAGATTGAGCAATACCGCCTTCTCTCTAATTTCGAAAAGGAACACAAGCAAGCGGCTTATTATAGGAATGAGGAGGATAGACGTAGAGGAGTAGAGTATGTAAAGAATAGGATGCTTGGTTTCTACAAAGAATGCTTGCAACTAGGTCCGGAATACAAAACTGGTTTAGAAGACGACCTAGAGAGTGGAACCAATGATGAGGTCACGTAGTAACCCATGACCTTGAGTCTAGCTACAAGACTCGTAAATAAAGAAAAGCGCTTCTTGGGAGGCAACCCATGCTTTGTGTGATTTTGTTTGTTTGTTTGTTATTTGCTTCCGTATGCATGCTTTATTTTTATTGTTGGTAGATCATGTGTCTCAATTAAATAGTGGAAATACTTTAGTTTATTGTTTTGGCCTAGTCTTAACTCCACCTAAAAGTATTTTTGCAAAAGATAAGTGTAAGGGGAAACCCCAAATATGTTTTTAAGAAACAAACGATCATGATTCTCCACAATATTAAATGAACATGTGTATTCGTATTTGTTAGAGTCAAATGCTTGTATTGAGTCATAATGAACTTTTGCAGGATTTTCCAGGAAGTAGGACCAAGTTTTTCCAGAAATTTTCCGGAAACTTAACATAAGAATTTATGTAGGTCACTTCTGACGGCGTCAAGAGTTAACTCTTGACGGCGTCACGTGTAAAAATCTGGAAATTTTACCGGTTTTGTTTTTCTAACAGAGTCTTATGGTTTTTGTGAATTATTAAGTTTTATAATCTCCAGGAGATCTGCAAACTTCATTCCACAAGCATTATATCTTATCTTGTTTTCTAGGACTTAGTAACTTATATAGGATGCCGCCGATTTTACGCGAGGTTGTTTTGTCTATTTTCTCAGGATTTACAGGTTATGTATGACAAGAAGATGATTTACATTCTGGAAGGGAAGCTTTGATTGTTCATTTTCTTGGAGGAAGATTTAACCTGGCCACCTTATTATCCATACCGAGCGAATCAGGGGAGTATTTGATTTCATTCTCTTTACTTTTTAACTTTTACATTCTTTACTTGAACATTGGGGACAATGTTCATCTTAAGTGTAAGGGGAGGGTAAAAAGATGATACCTTACATATGCACTTTCGCTTGAGTTTGTTTTGTTTGATGGTAGATGTGTAATAAAACTATGAGAAATACTTGTTAGTGCAATTTTAGCGCCAAATTTAAAATTTTTTACAACAATTAGGAGTGAAACTTTAGCCATAGCAAGCGTCTCATGGATAGGAGATTGTATGACTAGCACATAACCGTATATTCAGAAAAAATTTCCACCCAAATATGTGAGGTTCGCCTTTAGATTTGATAGTAAAAGCATTTACTATTAGTGCTTATGAGTGTACCGGTAGCATTTAGATTCTAGAACTTGCGTTAGTGATGCATTCCGAGACCGCTAGTGAGACTACATTCGTGTGGTAGGATTTACTACATGATAAGAGGCATTAGGATCACCCTTGTGTTAAACCCGTATTATAATTACTTGACCATTTAAGTCATATTATTTGGCTAGTTAAGTCAACTAATTTTTCCCACACCTTAGCGTTGAACTCATTTTTAGTACACGAAACCCCTAGTACACCTCTCCGAGCCTATCTTTTCGTTTCTAACTTTAAGCATCTTACTTAAAGGAAGAATTTGTTACACCCCACTTAAATGTACACCCAAATCACCTTAGCCTTCCGTGTATGCGCTCATTTTTAGTGCATTATTGTTATTTGTTAAACCCTAAGTTAACTTTCTAATTGATTACATGGTTGCTAAGTCAAGTCATATCCTTGTACATATTGTTTTGGGACGATTGGGACTCATGGGTAAGTACTTATTTTATGGAGTAATGGGGAAGAACATCATTTATTACCCCCATATGTACGTTAATCTTAAAAGTGCTCCAAGTGTTTTGATTTTCTTAATTCGAGTCATTAGATTAGTTTATTGTAAAGTATGTAAAAATTCAAGTGTAAGGGGAATATTCATTCCCTATGATGTATTATTTTGGATGGTAGGGTAAGAGTGTATGAAGAAAAAAAAATAGAAAAAGGAAAAAGAGAAAAAACATATGGACTACCATCCCGTTTCATTCTATGTTCATTTTATGTTTTTGTTATTTTTCATTTATTAGCTTAAGTCGAGTCTAGTCTTGGCTTAGCAACGCCATATTGTACATGTAATTAACCAAGATTGTTAACTCGCCACCAGTAAAACTTCCTTTATCCAACAAAACCGTGCATTTCATATCCCTACACCTAACGTTACAACCCTTTAAAAGACCTCTTTGATAGTTTATCCTAGGTGCTTACCCCATGTGGTGGAGGTTTGATCCTTTCCCAAGCCTATGGTAACTATTTTGCTATGACAGGTAGTGAGAGATATCTTCCATTTCCATATTGTAATTTATACTTTATTACACCCGAGAGATGTGAGTATCTAAACACTATTTGTGAGGTGCTAGTGTATGACCTCCGTGCTTGTCTATTGGTCTTTAGTGGAATGATTATTTGTTGTAATTACTTTTATATTAGTGTTAAATGACCCCTAACTTGTCTTTTGAGTAGAATAAAAGCGCATTTGCTTGAGGACAAGCAAATCTCAAGTGTAAGGGTATATGATGAGGCGAAAAATGAACCACTTTTAGGGGGTCATTTAAGCCCGGAATTGAATTTATTTGATCAAATATTGCCCTAAATCGTTCCTTTTGTGATTTTAGGTACTTTGGGAGTGAAATCTGGAAAAGGAAGCAATTCGGACGTTTTTGAAGCATAAAAGTAAAGAAAACGCCAAAGTCTTAATTTTCCTTGCTGGGAACAGTAGGTGACGGCGTCAAGAGCAACATCCTGACGGCGTCAAGAGTAATTTCCATGACGACCCAGTACAGATTTGACGGCGTCACAAGAAAGGGCGTCAAGAGTAAAAGTCATGATGGCCTGGAAATGCACAACACATGACGGCGTCAGAAGTAGATCAAGGCAGTCCGAGAAGAGTTTTGGCGGCGAGGTGACGGCGTCACAAGTTTGGTCTTGACGCCGTCAGACCCCTTTTCCTATATATAGTTTTCTAATTTTCACATTAAAGGGAGAGAAGTTTTGGAGAAACCCTAAGTACAAACTTGGTGCATATTTTACAGGTTTTTCAAGGGTTCTAAGCCCTTGATACCTTTCATGTGTAATTGAGATAAGTATCCTTTTAATTCATTCAATATGTCTATGTGTTGGTCGTTTATATCTTGTTCTTGTCTTAATTCCATCATGCTAGGCTAGATCTATCTTGTGTTTGCTTGTATCTAATGAAACCTAGATGTTAATTATGTGTTGATTACTTGTTTATAATTGTCTTGGATGAATGAATTTATATGTTAGGCTTAAGAAAACTGGCAGATCTCCAAATGGTAACATGCTTGAACGTCTTAGGAAACATGAACCGATTGCACTAAGGTCTTTATTGGTTGTATTTAATGCATGAGCCACTGTTTATAATCCCTATGGTTGTGCTGGGCATGGTATAGGAGGAGATAAGAGCTCATAGAATTGGGGAGTTATGTGCGATACCCCATGAATGGTATTAAGGAATACAATCCGTCATCCATGCAACTATAACAAGTAATTAACATGTAAAAGATGTCTAGGGAGTAGTGAAATCTAAGTAAACACATTTTCTCCACTTATTGCTCACAACCTTAGTATAATTTAGTTTATTTTCATTTTTAGTATTTTATTTTGATTGCATCTTTAGTATTGGGTTAGTTGACTAGCAACTAATTCCGCCCAAATCCTTCAAACCCGAGATTTTTACTTGCTTTCTAAAAAATATAAAAATACAAAAAGAATCATCTCTCACCTTTAGAACTAGTATTTAAGTTTTCTAATCCTAGCGACACTATTTCTAGCTGAACGATCAATCCCCCGGTACTTGTCACTATACTATACTACAACGATCAGGTACACTGCCTGGTGGGGGTTGTAAGCTTCTCAAGATCCCTTGAGAGGTAAAGCCTGGTGCGATTCCCACGTATCGTTAGTGTTTGTGATGGTATGTTCATTGTTAGTGCATTTTATGATCTGTGGTGATGGATTGTTATAAAGGCCTGTAAAATTATTTAACTTTGTATCAATAATGGAACATGTAAATGTTTAAAGACTACAATATAGTTCTTTGCATATAACATTGGCGGTTTCATTTGATCTTCTGTTTATGAGAAATGCGAGTGCAGGTGTGTGGTGTGTGTTGGTAGGAGTTTATTTAGCTTTTTGTTTTTGGCTATGCTGTTATGTATTGTCTCAGAAGTCAGTGTATGGTTTGTTTTTAGCTAGCCTATCTAAACATTGCAAGGGTAAATTTTTGAACGATGCGAGAAAAAATAAGTGGACAAAGTAAGAAAGGCAGTTGTTAATTAGTCTGAAAATAATGGCCGTAGTGGCCAGCCACAAAATGCACGTCACTACAACTATTTTACAATGGACGTTTGCTTACATGATTACTTGCAGGTAGCATCTTAGAATATTTACACAGACAGTTATTTTTAAGATAGGCTATTATACATAGGCAACTGGTGATTCTACTTTGTACCCGGCATCTGCTTGTCACTTTTGATTAGTCTTGTTTCTTGGACTTTTTTCCGCCTGATGCTGTGGGTTGGTCTTCGTCTTCTGCAAAAAGAGCTCTCCTGGCACTTTTTCTTGGTGCTTGTTTTCTAGACTATGATTGCTCAGATGGGGAAGATTTTTTTGGCGGTGGTGTTATGTGAGTTTCGTCGGGTGTTACTGTGGCAGTTGTTTCGGTGTGTGAAATGGTGATGTTTGGTGTTGCGTCGGCTGGTGTTGCAGGAGTTGTTTCATCTGTTGTCAGTCCTGCAGTCTCGGGAGATCCTATGTTTGGTTCAACAATGGTAACATCAGCTGATGTGAGTAAAGGCGTAGCATCCCAACAGGTATCAAGGATGAAAATATGTTTTTCTTTTGTGCTGTCTGGATCAAAGTGTAACTGGAAGATTTTTCTTTTTCCTTGAAGAGAAAGTATCTCTGCTGGGTACTCGTAAGAGCTTTGGTTAGGTATTGTTTTAAGCAACTCTTTACAATCTGTGACCATTGAGTTAGCTTCATTACTGAAGCATGTCATTGTTGCATCTGCGGTGCCGTCAGATAATTGGACCCTGAAAGAATAGTTGTGCAAAAAATAGATAAGTTATTTTTTAGTAATGATATGCGGTATCTTATAAAAAACTGATTATTGTTATTGGTAGAGTAATTAGTATATGGTTTAGGTTACCTATAAATTAATTCGTCTTCTGATGTTGGTTGTCTGCACTGGGTATGTGGCCATTTTTCAGAGACCTTTAATTTACAATCTGAGCATTTCTGGAAAAACCATGGCCTTTTGGTATCTATCTTGTCAATTGTAGCGTCAACGGTAAAACGGACATTCTGTCATATGGAAATCATATATGTTTAATAGGTTATGATTTTATTACTGCTATATTGAAGCTGGTAATTACCTGGTGATTTTGCGGATTTTCTTTTGCCAGTTCTGCTAGGGTCACACGGTTTCTCTGCATTTCTTCGTGCGGATCTGCGCATCTTTAGTGTTCTATGTTGAGTGTTGTGGGGGGGTCAATGAATTCAGCATAGCTGCATTGTGAATCTTTGTAAGTTTACTGTATCGTGATATGTGGACTGTATTCTCAGTTTAGTGATTTATGAACTTACACATTGCAAATTTCATGGTATTGTGGTATGTCTGGGTTGAAGTAGTATGACGTTGCGTTTGTAGCAGAGAGTTACAGCCCTGCATCATTTAGGCAGACATAGTTTATAGAAGTGTAGTTATTTTAAACCAATAGGCAGAGAGATAAGTACAGAGCAAAAAGCATACCTCCATATTCTTTGACTAAGCATGAGCTGACGGCAATGATCGTTGGTTTTTGTGCTTTTTCATATTCTTCTTGCCTGAAATCGTGTGCATCTTGATTCCACAGAGTAAAACGCACTGTATGCCCGCTGTTAAAATTATAAAGTATACGTCAGAAGAAATATAGGCAATTAGTTTTGTCAAACGGACGCTGCATACGTACTTTAAATTCTGCACACCAATGTCTCTCCAAACGGGTAAATCCTGTGTTGCTTTCAGCGATCTTTGTATGCCACTGACATATTGGACTGACCCAATATAATCTGCAAATGTTGCTTCGTTGTTAAACATGTATTGTTTATATTTATTTTATGTATAGACGTATTGCGTACCTGTTAGCAAGCATTCTTTTACATCGATTTTTGTATACAGGTCTCGATGAGTACTGAAGTTGAAGTAGTGTGCTGGGAAACCTGTATTTGGGATGTCTTCGATGATTGTATGTGTTCCAAAAACCAATGAAAGTGAATGTGGGACAACTTGCATATACGTTTTTGCAGGCTGAAAGCCGAAGCCGGTTATCTTGTAAGTTTTATTTATCTGAAGCAAACCATCAAACTTGTTTTTTTCACGTAAGTTGATATTTGCTTGTATAACATTGCCCTGTAAACAGATAAGTCATCCGTAGATTTATTAGGCTACGTTTTGTTTTTTTATAGAAAATAGGAGAGGTTCTGATGATGCAAGCAGGTTATAGAATAGTTTTTGTTACCTGTCGATCAATCAACATACAACAGAATAGTGCTGGCCTTGCCTGCTTGTTTGTTGGTGTCCATTTCTGGTATACTCTGACGTGTATAGCTTTACTAGAGTCGGACTGTGTGATATCTGCAAGGGTAATTTCTTGTGATTCTGCGGCGATTTCTTTTCCTTTAGAGCCTGATGGTGGTACAGTGCTAGAAATCTGTTCCATTTGCATGTGCATTTAGAAAGAAATAGTGAAATTAGAATAGAGAAAAGGCTCAATTTATATATGCAAAGAGGTAATTACAAACTTTAGCAAGTGAAGACTAAATATGATAGGGCCAATTTATATGTGCAGAAAGGAAATTAGGAAATTTAGGAAGCAAAGAGTAAATATGGTAGGTGCTTATATAAGTTAATAATAATAGGTAAGCATTAGTGGTAACTGGATAAAAGGTATTGGCACATGTGGTTAGTATGTGACTTAGTGAATGCATCTAAGGTGAATGCAAGCATGAGGAACATGTGGAACGGTAATGATGTCTAAAAAATCTTTGTAGACAACATTCTTAGTGACGTTTTTTTCTTTCCCTGGTTGCTGTTTTATCAGCATTTTTAACCCTTGAAGAGATGTTGCTCTTGACAATGCAACATATAATTGGCCATGACCAAAGACAGGTTCGGGTAGGTAGACGCCTATTTTGTTTAACGATTGTCCCTGGCTTTTATTGATCGTCATCGCATAGCAGAGCTTCACTGGGAATTGTTTTCTTCTAAACTCAAAGGGTAACTTTTCGTTTTTATCAATTAGCACGATACGCGGCAAATAAACCTTTTCAGACATCCTCGTGCCGGTAATGATCTTCGCTTGAATAAGCCTTGTGTATATCTGAGTGACAATCATGCGTGTGCCGTTACACAGCCCACCGCCTAAGTTTAAATTTCTTAGGAGCATTATAGGTGCACCGATTTTAAGTATAAGCTCATGGGGCGGCATTCCTGAAAAGGAAAGTGTGTTTAAGTACTCTTGAGGATATAGCAGCTCTGTTGCTCCGCCATCATTCTGCTTCGGTATAGCTTCATCTACACTTGTGAAAGTGTAGCTTTGCCCTTCTAGCATATCCAGAATAATAGTGTTTATATGATCTGCGGTTTTGTTTTTCGGACATACTATGGCTTTTTCTTGCAACAATGCAGCGTCTGGTGCTTCCAAAGTTTGCCTATCATATATAAAGTTAATGAGGTCTTGAATATCTGTATTGCTTTCGGGAATACAATATTGATCTGGTATCTTTATCCAAGCGGAATCTGCCGGATCATTTTCGTCTGGCTCGCCAATGGTACCGTTCCCTACTTCTAGCAACCATCTAGAAAATGTGGCTGTGGCCTCATATTGTTCAACTGATAGGCCTGACCGTTGCAGACGAATGTTCTGTTTAAGGCGAATGATTTTGAAATGCGGCCATAAGTATGATAATGTTATAGAAGAAGCCACAATTTCTTGTTTAGGGGCATGCTTCTTGACCGGAAGTGTTTGCCTGAAATCACCACCCAAAATAACCGGTTTTCCTCCAAATAAATCGTTTGGTTTATCCATTATGTCTCGTAATGTACGATCTAATGCTTCAAAGCATCTTCGATCAATCATTGGCGCCTCGTCCCATATGATAAGATCAGTTTGCTTTAGTAACTCTGCTACTTGTGTTTTTTTTATGCTGCATATCGATTCATCCGTTAAATCTAGGGGTATCTTGAACCTTGAGTGAGCGGTCTGACCTGATGGTAGCAATAGGGCTGCGATACCTGAAGAAGCGACTGCCAAAACAATCTTTCCAGCTGATCTTAGCGTTGAAATTATGGTCTTCCAAATAAAAGTCTTACCTGTTCCTCCGTGGCCATAAACAAATATAAGTTTTTCTCGGTCATTGTTAACTGCGTATGTTACTTGTTCAAAGATTTTTCGTTGTTCAGCGTTCAACTGAGCTATTAATCTTTGGCTTTCGGTTCTCAACAGTTCACGGTTGTATGACCTTTCTTGCATTATTGCCCTGTTATTTAAAATTTCCAGCAAATGCGGTGGAGGCAGATCAAACCCAAAATCACTGACTGATTTCCCATAGAGATTAAGAATTGCTTGTATCTCGTACATAAGACCGCCTTGTAAATCCTCTGCACTAACTTGGAGATTTGGAATATGTAATAGTTCTGAGAGTATTAAAGGACTGTCTTCTGACATGGAATCTGCATGAGACTGCAGCAATGAAATTGGGCGGGAGACGTTTGAGAAAATGAGGATCTGGCAAAACAGGCTTCTCATCTGTCCCAGAGTAGCGGACAAAGACGCCTCTTGCAATGCAATGTTCTATTCTTGATCACCATCTAAAAGGCCCATTGCTTCACACGCATCTCTATACGTGGGATAGAGTGTCTCGTCGACTGTTTGTAAATGGGAAAATGACTGGCTTCCTTTTTGATGACAAAGCAATATGCGCAAGTAGAAAGCGTCTCCAGAGCTTGGATGTACATACGTCAAACGGCCAATTGCTATGGAACTGGTACGCCGTCTGCGCTGCTAAAATTTCCCATCTTTGTGCCATGTAAACTCTTTCGGAAAGTCCAAATATGTTAGATGGTGACCGTCTGTGTTGCAACGGTTATATTCGAACCATTCAGTCAGTGTTGTTCTCTTGTTATGTTCACTGTCAACAATTTGCTTGAGCTGCTGACGCCTCCTGAAACTTATGCGCTGCATATTTTCAAGGTGGACTGCAAGAATCTGAACCGGCGGATCTCTAACGTGTATGGCGAATCCAAGGATTCTCCAGCATGCTTCGTGTGGGCCAACGTACCTTGCATCTTGGAAATTTCTTATCTCATCAATGTGCAATGGACGTTGGCTTGTACTTGGGCCTGGATCTCCTATCGATCTTGTAACATGACTAACTATTCTGTCAGCGCCTTTAGAAATATATTTGAAGAGGTATTTGATAAGCATAGACCACTCACAGTACTCAACATTGATATGTGCATAAAACCGCATGCAGAGAGACCGGTTATATGGAACAACATAGCCATTATCAAGGCTGATATTCTGTTTCAATGTCTCTATGCCTGAATCTCTTCTGTGATAGTGCACATACCCTTTTGCATCTATAAATGTTGCAGTGCAAAAAGGCTTTGGAAAGTTTTTCGTGCACTCATCACTGTTCCACATACATGGTGCTGATTTATAGACAGCCCCGCACGGGCCATGCATCATAAACTCTGTAAATACTCTGTAGAGGTCAGGATCAACCAATGGGTCTGGTAGCTCGGCCGAGATATATATGTCGATATCTTCGTGTACTTGAATGCGCTGGTCCTGTTTAATCCATAGCAGCAAGTGACAGTGTGGTAGGCCTCTTTTCAGGAACTCAATTGTATACAAAACTGCATGTGAAGAAATTTTTTGGTTAAATACTTAACTGGCATAGTTTTTTTTACAGTGATATATAAATTAAATGATACCTGCTTCAACATGGCGGAAAGGTCTTGATTCTCGTAAGAATTTGACTAAATCAGTTATCTTCCTTTCAAACACACGGTCCACAATATCAGGTCTGTCGGCAACGGCAACATGTGGGAACTCTTCCATGTATTCTTTTATTTCAGGCCAGTTGACATTGCAAGTGAATGTGATAAAGAATGATGGATTCCCATGAACACGGCTGATGAGGTGAAAAATGATCCGTTTTTAGGGGGTCATTTAAGCCCGAATTCGAATTTATTTGATCAAATATTGCCCTAAATCGTTCCTTTTGTGATTTTAGGTACTTTGGGAGAGAAATCTGGAAAAGAAAGCAATTCGGACGTTTTTGGAGCATAAAAGTGAAGAAAACGCCAAAGTCTTAATTTTCCATGCTGGGAACAGTAGGTGACGGCGTCAAGAGTAACTCCCTGACGACGTCAAGAGCAAAATTCCATGACGATCCAGTAAAGATTTGACGGCGTCACGAAGTAGGGCGTCAAGAGTAAAAGTCATGACGGCCTGGAAATGATTATCACTTGACGGCGTCAAATGTAGATCAAGGCAGTCCGAGAAAAGTTTTGGCGGCGAGGTGACGGCGTCACAAGCTTGGTCTTGACGCCGTCAGACCCCTTTTCTTATATATAGTTTTCTAATTTTCACATTAAAAAGAGAGAAGTTTTGGAGAAACCCTAAGTACGAACTTGGTGCGAATTTTACAGGTTTTTCAAGGGTTCCAAGCCCTTGATACCTTTCATGTGTAATTGAGATAAGTGTTCTTTTAATTCAATCAATATGTCTATGTGTTGGTTGTCTATATCTTGTTCTTGTCTTAATTCCATGATGCTAGGCTAGATCTATCTTGTGTTTGCTTGGATCTAATGAAACCTAGATGTTAATTATGTGTTGATTACTTGTTTATACTTGTCTTGGATGAATGATTTATATGTTAGGCTTAAGAAAACTGGCAGATCTCCAATTGGTAACATGCTTGAACGTCTTAAGAAACATTAACCGACGCGCACTAGGTCTTTATTGGTTGTATTTAATGCATGAGCCACTGTTTATAATCCCTATGGTTGTGCTGGGCATGGTATAGGAGGAGATAAGAGCTCATAGAATTGGGGAGTTAAGTGTGTCACCCCATGAATGGTATTAAGGAATACGATCTGTCATCCATGCAATTATAACAAGTAATTAATGTGTAAAAGATGTCTAGGGAGTAGTGAAATCTAAGTAAACACATTTTCTCCACTTATTGCTCACAACTTTAGTATAATTTAGTTTATTTTCATTTCAAGTATTTTATTTTGATTGCATCTTTAGTATTGGGTTAGTTGATTAGCAACTAATTCCGCCCAAATCCTTCAAACCCGAGAATTTTAATTGCTTTCAAAAAAATATAAAATACAAAAAAATAATCATCCCTTATCTTTAGAACTAGTAATTAGGTTTTCTAATCCTAGTGACACTATTCCAAAGCTGAACGATCAATCCCCCGGTACTTGTCACTATACTATACTACAACGATCAGGTACACTGCCTGGTAGGGGTTGTAAGCTTCTCGAGAGGTAAAGCCTGGTGCAATTCCCACGCATCAAGTTTTTGGCGCCGCAGCCCGGGGAATAGTTATTGTCTAGGTTAGAATTTCTTTTTATTAGGTCTACTTGCTAGATTCCTTTCTAGTAAGATTTTATTTTTATTTTTAGATTCTCTTTAGTCTATCTATTTCTTTGTGCCTTTGTTCGTAACCATCCGACATCATGGACAACGGAAACATCTTTGAACCCGTCATCCCACCAAAACAAAACCCACCATTAGAACCCCTTAGGCCCCGAACCTTAGGAGAGTATTCCCGACCTAGCCACCAAGGCTACCAAAACACCATTGAGCTCACCGGAGCCAATGTGACCCCCTTGCGATCCGACACCATCCGGTTGGTGCAAAGCGGATGTGCATTCCATGGACTTCGTTCCGAAGATCCAAACCAAAATCTTAAGGACTTCCTCAAAATCGTAGATTCCATAGACCTAGATGTTGCAACTAGAGAGACAACCCGATTACGCCTATTCCAATTCTCTCTACGGGATCAAGCTAGTCAATGGCTTGAGCGTTTACCCGTGGGATCCATCACCACATGGGATGATCTCAACACTCGTTTCCTTGCTCAATTTTTCCCACCGGGGAGAACTACTAAGCTTAGAAATGACATCTTGATGTTCCAACAACGTCAAAATGAATCTCTGTATGAAGCATGGACTCGTTTCAAGGACTTACTCCAAAAAGTCCCTCATCATGGCATAGATCTTTGGCTCCAAGTCCAAATCTTTTATGACCATATCGACATCTCCACGAGGCGAGCCATTGACCAATCGGCCGGTGGTAAGCTACGTGATCTAAGTGCGGAACAATCATGGGAACTCATAGAAGATCTTGCTCTCTATGACAACGAAAGTTGGAATGATCCCCGTGATTTGAACAAAACGGTCAAGGCAATATCTTTGCCTTCGAACAATTCTAGCACTCCCGACCGTAGGATCATGGAACTTGAGGACCAAGTCAAGTTTCTCATGAAATCTTACGAAGCGGGAGATAAGTGGTACACTTTCAAGCCTGAGCCAAACACTTACGCTGATTCATACAACCCCTCGTGGAAAAATCACCCAAACCTTAGGTGGAAACAAAATCAACCCAATTCTTCCAATCCGCCTAATCGTTACCAACCAACCGGTCCACCCTCCAACCGTACTTTCAACAACAATCCTTCTAACAACTTTGGTAGTACCAACAACCTTGAAGGATTGATGTATAAGTTCATGGCATCTCAAGAAGCTCGTATATCTAAGTTTGAAGCCGATTTCAAACAAAAGCAAAGCGAGATGACCACTAGAATTGACGCATTGTTGAAAGTTCTCAATGACCGAGAAATGGGAGCACTTCCAAGTGACACAATCAAAAATCCGAAACTAAACGTTAATTCCATATCTTCAGTTTCGTCACCTACTTCGTGCCTACAATACTACTCGGTTAAATCCACGAGCACGTGTTTCAAACAAGACCAAGTTCTTCAAAAGGACCAATCAAATAAAACACCCAATATAGAGCCGGTCAAAAGCATAGTTGAAACACCTCTTACGCAAGACCTTGACGATGAATTCAAAGAACTTCACCTTGAACGCCCCGTCATTGATGTCTTACCGCGTGCTCCTTACTATAGTGCCCTCCTAGAAAAATATGAGAAGTGTAAGCTAGGTAAAAATGGGACCGCCTTCGTTCAAAACAAGTTGCCTAAAAAGCTTGATGATCCGGGTATATTTGTTTTGCCTTGTAAGATAGGAAGATCCGAAGCTTTCGACACACTAGCCGATTTAGGGTCAAGCCTCAACTTGATTCCCTTATCCTTATTCACCGCTCTTAAGCTAGAAAAATTAGAGGAAACGGAGGTATTGATAGGACTAGCGGATGGGAGTATTGCCCACCCGGTTGGAATGATTAAGGATGTAGTTGTTCACGTAGGAAAGTTAACTATATTAGCATATTTTCACGTCCTAGACATGGTTAGTGACACTACATGCCCATTATTGGTAGGAAGAGGATTTTTAGCAACCGCTAGCGCCATGATAGATTGTAAGAAGTCTAAGATAGCAGTAGGTGAAGGCGATACTTGGTCGGTGTACGATGTAAACAAGCATAGTTATGATTGTGATGATGAACCGACGCCGCATTGGGTAGAGATGAATAGGAGACCGTCTAGATATGGACCTTGGATAGAAAGGAACTTTATAGGACCTCAATGCCCATTTTATCTAGAAAAAGACTTCATCGAAAAGACACATTCGGTAGAACAACTCATAGCTAGAGATGAAGAGCTAGACCCCTTTGAGGACCCCTTAGTCTTTAGGAAGATGATTGAGTTCTTAAGCGTAATGCCCATCAACATAGAAAGGAATAAATGGAAAAGAGAGGGAGACAAGTGTAAATGGAGGTGGGACAAGCCACCTAAAGAAGGTGACGGATCATGGCATATGAGAATGACTTTGTATGATCCGGATGGAGAAAAGTTTGAAAGGTCATACCATACTAAGGAAACCGATAGGAAGTTGAAACCTAAGTTTGATCCCAAAGATGTCCTCAATGAGGAACTCACCCGTGTCACGTAGTAACCCATGACCTTGAGTCTAGCTACAAGACTCGTAAATAAAGAAAAGCGCTTCTTGGGAGGCAACCCATGTTTTGTGTTATTTTATTTTGTTTATTTGTTATTTGCTTCCGTATGCATGCTTAATTTTTATTGCTGGTAGATCATGTTTCTAAACTAAATAGTGGAAATACTTTACTTTGTTGTTTTGGCCTAGTCTTAACTCTACCTAAATGTATTTTTGCAAAAGATAAGTGTAAGGGGAAACCCCAAATATGTTTTCAAGAAACAAACCGATCATGATTCTCCACAATATTAAATGAACATGTATATTCGTATTTGTTAGAGTCAAATGCTTGTATTGAGTCATAATGAAGTTTTGCAGGATTTTCCAGGAAGTAGGACCAAGTTTTTCCAGAAATTTTTCGGAAACTTAACATAAGAATTTCTGCAGGTCACTTCTGACGGCGTCAAGTGTAAAAATCTGGAAATTTTACCGGTTTTGTTTTTCTAACGGAGTCTTATGGTTTTTGTGAATTATTAAGTTTTATAATCTCCAGGAAATCTGCAAACTTCATTCCACAAGCATTATATCTTATCTTGTTTTCTAGGATTTAGTAACTTATATAGGATGCCGCCGATTTTACGCGAGGTTGTCTTGTCTATTTTATCAGTTTTTACAGGTTATGTATGACAAGAAGATGATTTATATTCTGGAAGGGAAGCTTTGATTGTTCATTTTCTTGGAGGAAGATTTAACCTGGCCATCTTATTATCCATACCGAGCGAATCAGGGGAGTATTTGATTTCATTCTTTTTAACTTTTTCACTTTTACATTCTTTACTTGAACATTGGGGACAATGTTCATCTTAAGTGTAAGGGGAGGGTAAAAAGATGATACCTTACATATGCACTTTCGCTTGAGTTTGTTTTGTTTAATGGTAGATGTGTAATAAAACTATGAGAAATACTTGTTAGTGCAATTTTAGCGCCAAATTTAAATTTTTTTACAACATTTAGGAGTGAAACTTTAGCCATAGCAAGCGTCTCATGGATAGGAGATTGTATGACTAGCACATAACCGTATATTCAGAAAAATTTTCCACCCAAATATGTGAGGTTCGCCTTTGGATTTGATAGGAAAAGCATTTACTATTAGTGCTTATGAGTGTACCGGTAGCATTTAGATTCTAGAACTTGCGTTAGTGATGCATCCCGATACCGCTAGTGAGACTACATTCGTGTAGTAGGATTTACTACATGATAAGAGGCATTAGGATTACCCTTGTGTTAAACCCGTATCATAATTACTTGACCATTTAAGTCATATTACTTGGCTAGTTAAGTCAACTAATTTTCCCACACCCTTAGCGTTGTACTCATTTTTAGTACACGAAACCCCTAGTACACCCCTCCGAGCCTATCTTTTCGTTTCTAACTTTAAGCATTTTACTTAAAGGAAGAATTTGTTACACCCCACTTAAATGTACAACCAAACTGCCTTAGCCTTCCGTGTATGCGCTCATTTTTAATGCATTCTTGTTATTTGTTAAACCCTAAGTTAACTATCTAATTGATTACATGGTTGCTAAGTCGAGTCATATCTTTGTACATATTGTTTTGGGACGATTGGGACTCATGGGTAAGTACTTATTTTATGGAGTAATGGGGAAGAACAACATATATTACCCCCATATATACGTTAATCTTAAAAGTGCTCCAAGTGTTTTGATTTTCTAAATTCGAGTCATTAGATTAGTTTAATGTAAAGTATGTAAAGATTCAAGTGTAAGGGGAGTGTTCATTCCCTATGATGTATTATTTTAGATGGTAGGGTAAGAGTGTATGCAAAAAAAAAATTAAAAAAAAAATAAAATAAAAAAAATAAAAAAAAAAGTTTTGGCGGCGTAGAGATTTGACGGCGTCACGAAGTAGGGCGTCAAGAGTAAAAGTCATGACGGCCTGGAAATGATTATCACTTGACGGCGTCAAATGTAGATCAAGGCAGTCTGAGAAAAGTTTTGGCGGCGAGGTGACGGCGTCACAAGCTTGGTCTTGACGCCGTCAGACCCCTTTTCTTATATATAGTTTTCTAATTTTCACATTAAAAAGAGAGAAGTTTTGGAGAAACCCTAAGTACAAACTTGGTGCGAATTTTACAGGTTTTTCAAGGGTTCCAAGCCCTTGATACCTTTCATCTGTAATTGAGATAAGTGTTCTTTTAATTCAATCAATATGTCTATGTGTTGGTTGTCTATATCTTGTTCTTGTCTTAATTCCATCATGCTAGGCTAGATCTATCTTGTGTTTGCTTGGATCTAATGAAACCTAGATGTTAATTATGTGTTGATTACTTGTTTATACTTGTCTTGGATGAATGATTTATATATTAGGCTTAAGAAAACTGGCAGATCTCCAATTGGTAACATGCTTGAACGTCTTAAGAAACATGAACCGAGGCGCACTAGGTCTTTATTGGTTGTATTTAATGCATGAGCCACTGTTTATAATCCCTATGGTTGTGCTGGGCATGGTATAGGAGGAGATAAGAGCTCATAGAATTGGGGTGTTAAGTGTGCCACCCCATGAATGGTATTAAGGAATACGATCCGTCATCCATGCAATTATAACAAGTAATTAACGTGTAAAAGATGTCTAGGGAGTAGTGAAATCTAAGTAAACACATTTTCTCCACTTATTGCTCACAACTTTAGTATAATTTAGTTTATTTTTATTTCTAGTATTTTATTTTGATTGCATCTTTAGTATTGGGTTAGTTGATTAGCAACTAATTCCGCCCAAATCCTTCAAACCCGAGAATTTTAATTGCTTTCTAAAAAATATAAAATACAAAAAAATAATCATCCCTCATCTTTAGAACTAGTAATTAGGTTTTCTAATCCTAGCGACACTATTCATAAGCTGAACGATCAATCCCCCGGTACTTGTCACTATACTATACTACAACGATCAGGTACACTGTCTGGTGGGGGTTGTAAGCTTCTCGAGATTCCTCGAGAGGTAAAGCCTGGTGCAATTCCCATGCATCAACGGCAAATAGCCAAAGCGTCCAAATAATGGCTGTACATGTAGCGTGGACCACCTGTAAAAGATGATGGGAGTATTGTCCTTGAGCCAACGTCTGAACCATCTCGATCACCGCGTGAAATAGCGTCGTGTAACCCAGCCATGTAATCATTCCGAATATCGTCTTGATGCTCTTGTACAAAGTCAATGCGTGACTGCTCTATGCTACAGTAAGCTGTTACGACATATTGTTGAAATAGCCTACCACCTCTTGTTAGGAGGGTATGCTGATCCGGCCGGTCATGGAGTTCGTATGAGTAGTACATTTTCATTGTGATTTTTTTAGGCGGCGCATCCGATGAAGGTGGAGCTAATAATAAACGGTCGACATGGTAACCATCCTGGCCAAAGATAAAGAGGAGAGGAAATTGCAGTGACATATACGATGCATTTAGTTTCGTAACTCGCTGCAACTCCTGGGTATGTTTTTCAATAATAACATCAAAATCAGTCTCGACGTCTGGCCCACCTTCAAAAACAATTGCTCCAATCGAATCACCCGTAGGCAGTTCATGTTGCTTTGAACCAACAACACCGTACAAACGCACCTTGAATTCTGGGACATTAGCTTCTGCCATTTTATCCCGCGCTGTTCTAAACAACTGGACCAGTTCGTTGTGCTCATCTAAAAGGTGAATCAAATTCTCTACGATATCCTGCACATGGCCAGAATTTTGGAAATTTTGTAAGCGATTTGCAACTTCATTCTCTGTGTCATAGATGTATAACTGTAAAAATTTTGGCCGTTTGTTTTCTTCTGGGCACATACTCCCTATCCGATGGTAAAGTTGGCTGACAATTTTAAACACGTAAGGACCATTGCCCATGTTTATAGACCTGTCCACTTCTGCACCTAAAGATGTCATTGCAAACATCTGATTGTATGCATGTATATTTTCCATAAAGTGTCGGTTAGTGAAAAGCTGATATATGTAAGCTGGATACTCGCCGCGATCATCCAGCCTAACCTTCCCGGCATTGCAACATTTATGATACTCTGGAGGACCTCCGCGCGCACGAACAACTCTTTCATCATACCAGAAACGTGCATTGCAATGATGGCATAGCTGGTCACATTTGCCCATATATTTGTACGTGTCTGGAGGCCCTGTATTTGAAAGATAAATCAGAAGTGTTAACATAGAGAAAGTATTAAAAGAAATGGCAGGCTTAAAAAAAACACAGCGTTCGAAATTTATACGAAAAAGCGCGTAAAACAAATGCCTTGACATACCTTCCCTAGATCTTCTAAACCTATTATGCAGGTTAGGCTGGTGTCATCTTCTGGTTGCTGATGAATGCATTGTAACTGGACCGGACCAAAAAGGAAAAAAAAAAGAAAAAACAAAATTGGCTTAAATAATGATAGAGTACTGAAAAGAAGGAACCATGGTGTTTTCCAAAGCAAAGCAGACAAACCTTGAGAGCGTCGTCGCTGGGCATTTGGTTGTGAACTTAGATTTGTACCATGACATGGTTGATTCGATGAAGAGGCGGTTGCATTCAAAGCAGAAGGCGGGACTAAATGATGGTCATTTTGTATAGGATGGTGAAAAATAGGCGGTAATTCATGACTTTCACTTATGACAGTAAAATCTTCTGTGCCTGTAATGATGGAAAAGAATTCAGGAAGCAACACCTACCGTAATATAGATAACAGTAAATGAGGGGAAACTTATGGCAAATTACATAGCAAATTTGGAGTTTCGCTAATCTGTCCGAATGATGGAAAAAGTTGCGCTGCTGAGGAAGGCTGCTGTTGACCGGAAGAGCTGCTTTTTAAATTGTTCATTGCACATTGATCTAAAATCCATAAAGGACAACAGTTGATAGATCATAAGCAAAATAAAATAAGCTTTGCTTAAAAGATATATAATTAATCGCGATAAAAGATAATATGCACCTGTCATGTGTTGACTTGCAGGAATGAAAACATTGTTGGTGTCACATGTACTGGCTGTCATATCTGGGACATACCCTCCTTCATTGATAGTAGGTGTTGCATGTTCAAAAGCCGTAGAAGATAACACGGCAGTTCTATGGTGTTAGGAATACTAATATTCCTGTAAAAGTCTCGGTCACCTAATGATTGTAATAGCATTAAGGTAGCTCGTAGTTAGTTAGTTTATTAGTTAATTAGTATTAGATTAAGTAACACCGTGGAAGAAGGAACGGGTCTTTACCCACTGTATGCCTGATCCACAGCCCGGGAGTGGGCGTTATATTGTAACTATAAATACCCCTCTCCACATGTGGAGAGGGTTGGACCTTTCATACATTTTCAATCTAATCTTTTCCTTTTTTCTTTCAAGGTTCCACTCTTTCTCTCCTCTCCTCCCTTCTTCCATTTCTACGCCTAACTCACCACCACTTAATCATGTTTCCAACTTAATTAGTGTTCTACAATTGGTATCAAGAGCCAAGCTTTCATCTTAGGGGCCTTGTAGAATCGAATTTGATGATGTTTTGAGTGGTTTTGTGAGTTTAGTGCCACTTTCTTGGAATACATATTGGTTTCATCCATCTAGTGTTGTTATACATGTTTGTGATGTCCTTTTATGTTCATTAGTGTTTGTGGAACATTGTAGTGTAGAGTGTGTTACAATATCATCAAGCTATTGGAAGTTTGGAATTGTTTTTAGGCGTTTTTCTTAGTTGCGGTTAAGTCCACTGGTTCATTTCTTAGTTGCGGTTAAGTCCTGCGAGCTGCGATTAACTTTCTGCGTTTACTACTTCGGGAATACAAACAAAACGCAACGAAAGTGACAGTTTTGGACTTTTGTCTCTGCGGTTAGATTCTGCGGTTAAGTCTCCCTCAGCTTGCGTATTGCGTCTAGGTTCTCCGGCTAAATATTTTGCGTTTGGTTCTAAGTACTGCGGTTAGATTCTCTGCGGTTAAGTGTGTTGCGGTTAATTCATTGCGGTTAAGTGTCTTGTGTTCAAGTGCATTGCGGTTAACTTTTTCTGCGGTTAGTATTTTTGGTCTGCGGTTCGTGTAGGTTGCGGTTAGTTTATATTGCGACTGGATTTTGTTGCGGTTTGGTATAACTTGCGGTTTGTACTCTGCGGTTAGTATCTTTGGCCTGCGGTTTGCTCTGGTTGCGGTTAGCTCATACTGCGGTTGGATTGTGTTCTGCGGTTTGGTCAAGTTGTGGTTAAGTTGCGGTTGGTTTTTATTGTGGTTAAGTTGTGGTTAACTTATTTGTGATGTCGACTTCTTCCGATGACATTCAAGCTGCGGGGTCTGACACTCGACCTCCGATGTTGGACAGAACTGACTATGAATCATGGGCTCAAAGGATACGGCTGTACTGTCTAGGTAAAGATAATGGGGTTAACATTCTGAAATCCATCGATGAGGGACCCTTTCAAGTGGGTACTACTAGAGACACAATCTCAGAAGCAACTGATCAATTACCGGCCGTGTTTGGTCCTGATAGACCTCGCACTTACAATGAGTTGTCTGAAGAAGAAAAGAAACGCTATGATGCAGACATCAGAGCATCTAATATCATCATTCAAGGCCTTCCCAAAGATGTCTACAAACTGATCAACTTCAACACTGAAGCAAAGGCGGTCTGGGATAATGTCAAAATGCTTCTTGCAGGGTCTGAGTTAACTAAAGAAGATCGTGAGTCACAGCTATACGATGAATTTGAGCATTTCAAAATGAATCCAGGTGAAAGCATCACTGACTATTACGTCAGATTTCACAAGCTGGTCAATGACATGAGAGCTATCAAGATGACAATGCCCAACATACAGCTCAATTCAAAATTCGTGAACAACATGGCACCGGAATGGGATAGGTTCGTCACGGCTGTGAAGCTCAACAAGGGTCTCAGGCATACCAATCATGAACAGCTGTATGCGTATCTCCAGCAACATGAGAAACATGCAGCTTATGATCGGCTAATGCGAGAAAAGCTCAATCCGTCTGCAACAAATGAATCTCTTGCTTTTGTCTCCAATGTTCAACAACCCAGTCAAACCTCTAAAGATCAAGTTCAACCATCACAATCATCCTCCAAGTCTACCCCAACCCCTAGTCAATCATCAACTTCCTCACCATCTGCATTGAATACTCAACTTGATTCTGGGTATTCTCACACTGACATGATGATTGATAATCTCTCCAACCAAGTGTCTTTACTGGTCCAACAGTTCAGGGCTGCACTCCCATCTACTAACAACCAGCTCAGAATCTCATCTAATCCACGTAATCAGGCAGTCATTGAAGATGGTCGGGTAGTGTGGCAGAATGTGCAGGGAAGACAGAACTTCAACCAAAGAAATGCTGGTAGAGAGAATGGGCAGTACAGAGTTGGGAATGCTCTTCAAGCACAAGCTAAGCAACCGAAATGCTACAACTGTGTAGGGTTGGGCCACATTGCTAGGAACTGCACTCTCCCAAAACGTCCCCAAAACTCTGAGTACTTCAAAGACAAGATGCTGCTAATGCAGGCACAAGAAAATGGGACTGTGTTGGATGAAGAAGCTCTGCTCTTTCTGGCTGGTAATGATGGGAACACCTTTGACGCTGATGTGGATGATCAACCTGTTCAGGACATGGCTCTTAATGATCCAAATATCTTTCAAGTTGAAGAGTGTGATGCATTTGACTCAGACGTGGATGATGAACCAACTGCTCAAACAATCTTCATGGCTAATCTGTCTGCAGCAGCATTCTCTTCACAGCATCCTGATTCATCCATCACGTCTGCTATCTCTGAGGTACCAACATCTTCTATACATGATCTGAATGATTCTGCACCTGTACAGGGGGCATGTGGCTCTGTACAACTCAAGAATATTGTCAACACAGACATTACAAATATGGGTAATACCAATAATATCCCATATGAAATGTATGTGAATGACAATGGAACCCAAGTTGTACCGAGTGACATGCCGTCTATTGATTCTAGTAACCATGAGATGTATGAGCACTCTATATACAACCCTGATGATTCTCTGATCACTAGAATTAACGCCCTTAAGGATCAAGTAAACATTTATGAGCAGCGTGCTAAGTTTGAGTTGAATGAACGTGAGCAGAAAATGGAATGGCAACTGCGTACTTACATATCTGAAAATAATTCCAAACAAGAATCATTAAAAAGGGAACTAGTTTCTTTAAGGAGCCAATTGAATCAAACCGTCAAACAAAAACTTGAGGTTCAAAAAGGTTTGACTACAATGAAACAAGAATTCAAGGATAAAGAAACTAAACTTCTAAATGACTTCTCAAAATTAAAAACGTTAAAGAATAAATTGGAAGATAAGTTGTACACACAGGGCCAAACCATTCAATCTGCTCAAATGTTGGAAAACCACAGGAAGTTAAGTGATGAATTTAGTGAACATGATACCTCCAAACCCAAAGCAAGATTCCTTAAAATAGGTCTAGGTGCACAACCAGCATTATATGATGCAAAAACTATGCTTGAACCTAACCATGCACCTCCTGATACTCGATCCTATGACCACATCAATGAGGCAGAGGATAGAACTAGGGCAAAACTTGCTGAACGGTTAAAGGATCCTAAATGCATTGCTAAGAATCTCGTGTTTCACTATGATTATGCCAATGACAATCACACTGCAATTTTTGTTCCTCAAAAGAGAATTTGTCCTGAAAAAGTGTTTTGGAATATTGACATTGAGAAATTGCAAGCTGAAAGAGTTGTAGGCAACACACGCACTATGTTTAGAATTGCTCACCCAACTGCCTATCCCCTGAACACACCCAGGCACCTTGTCCCTCTCACTCTTCCCACACAATGTAATACTCTAATTGGGCTGTATGTGCTTGGTCAATTGTTCAATGACTTTGAGAAAACCTGTAAAATAAGAATTACACCTACAGGGATTACAGAAGGGGAAAGGGGTTTTGAGCAAACAAAACAGTGTTACCTAACTGAAGTTATGCCATTTTTTAAACTTCTAAAAGAACATTTTGAGGGACTTAAAAACACCATTAATGATGATGTGAGTCAAATGAAAAAGGTTTTTGATGAAGTGGAAAGTGAGGGTAACCAACTTGCTATTGATCTCAAACACAATGAAATTGACAGGAAAAACATTCTCATCATGAATGATAATTTGATTGCTAATTGCATTGCTAAAGATGTGTTTTATATTGTTACCGACTCTGCGCTATCTGCTCGACAATTTCATGAAATGTCAGTTACTCTGAATGTCTTCCAAAATCGTGTGATTGAGCTTGAGGGGGAGAATTACAAACTTATTAAAAAAATTCAAAACGATGATCATGATAACATGGTCAGGAATTTCTCAAAACTAGAAGTTGATAATTTGAACCTACAATTAAAATATCAACACCTAGAAGAAAGTATAAAAATATCAAATGCCAAGATATCTTCGGATGTTCCTGAATTTGATACATGTTTTGAATTAGCCAAAAAGGATGAAGTAATTCAAGCTCACTCTAACACGATTCGGAAGTTGAAGGTCCAAATTGCACAATTAAAATCGAACAGAAGCGATGTGATCAATACCAATTACCAGAAGTCTATGGATTCTCAAAATTTTCAAAAACAGGGCATTATCAATGAATTACAACATGAAAATGAGTGGCTTCGTGCTGAAATGTCCAACGCTAAACAACGTTATAAAGAATTGTTTGAGTCAATCAAAACAACACGTGACCAAAACAATGAGAAAGTCACTTCTTTGTTAAATGAAATTGAGAATCTAAAGACCATGGTAAAGGGTAAAATGCCTGTTGTTTCATGTGATCATACAATGTCCAAGATACCTGCTTGTAATAAATATGCGTGCGATGCTGTGAATATTTCTCTTCCCCTTAGGAACAATAAGTTAGTTCATAATAACTATCTTAGAAATCTTAAGGATTGTCTGGCCATACTTAGAGAAACCATTGAAGATGAGAGGATTGCTAAACCACTTGATGATGGTATTATTGGTGCGTGCTTTCTCACTAATAGGGCCCAGGAATTGTTAGAATATGCCATAGGATCATGCCCCAAGAATGATACCAAGTCGGATAGGTCAACTGCACTGCACCCTCTCAGTGGGAACAAGCATGTCACAGTTGACTTTCCCCAAATCATGCCTCAATCCTCCATCTTGATCACCAGTAAACAAGTAGCAACTAATCAGACTAATGTTCCCATCATTGCTTCTACAGGAGTAAAAGGTGTATCTAATGCTAGCAAGTCACAGCCTAAGAGCAATACAAATAATGATAGGACTTTGCCGGCTAAAAGCTCACTTATGAAGGAAGTAGAAGAATCATCTAGGAACAATAAAGTGTTGCTTAGTGAAAGGAATCGAGTTATTTCAAACATTTGTGTGAACAATGATGTAATTAATTCGAATTCTGATGCTATTTGTAAGACATGTAACAAATGCTTATTTTATGGTGATCATGATGCATGTGCTGTGCCTTTTCTTAAATCTATTATACGATCACCAGATATGAATGTTTCTAGTGTTAAACGAGCAAAACAAGTCTGGAATAAAACAGGAAAAGTGTTCACTAATGTTGGTTATCAATGGAGACCTACTGGAAGGAAATTCACTCCGAGGAAAATGTGCCCAGTAACTAGGACTACTAACTCTAGAGATATGCCTATTAGGAAGTGGAGACCTACTGGTAGACTATTTCCTATAGAAGCAATAGATACCACCTCTAGTTCTAGTGCATCAAAATATGAACACTTCAGTGAGATACCTGTTACTTATGATAATCCAATATTTGTGTGTTCTAACCAAACGGACCCCAATTGTGTGTGGGGCTCCAGCTTTTTCAGTTATCCACGATTGTCTGGTTTCAAATGCAGGTCGTACAAATCGTCCTTTGGTATTTGGACTCAGGCTGCTCAAAACATATGACTGGTGATCGCTCAAGGCTCAAGAATTTCGTGGAAAAATTTATTGGTACGGTTAGGTTTGGGAATGACCATTTTGGGTCTATAATGGGTTATGGTGATTATGTCTTTGGAGACAGTGTCATATCCAGAGTCTACTACGTGGAAGGTCTCGGGCACAATCTATTTTCTGTTGGTCAATTCTGTGACTCAGATCTCGAAGTCGCCTTCAGAAAGCACACCTGTTTTGTTAGAGAATTAGATGGTGTTGATCTTCTCAAGGGGAGTCGGGGCACTAATCTTTACACCATCTCCATCGAAGATATGCTACGGTCCTCTCCAATTTGTCTGCTCTCTAAACAAGAACAAGTCATGGTTGTGGCATCGACGTTTAAACCATTTGAACTTCGGTACCATCAATGAACTTACACGAAAGGATCTTGTTCGAGGCTTGCCCAGACTCAAGTATGAAAAAGATCATCTGTGTTCCGCCTGTCAAATGGGCAAAAGCAAAAAGCATACCCATAAACCCAAAACCGTCAATTCTATCATGGAAGTTCTTCATACCCTTCACATGGATCTTTGTGGACCAATGAGGATTCAAAGTATCAATGGAAAGAAATATGTGCTGGTTATTGTTGATGATCCTCTCGATTCACATGGGTGAAGTTTCTACGATCAAAAGATGAAACTCCTGAAACCATCATCAAACTCATCAAGATGTTGCAAGTCCGTCTCAACAAGATAGTTAGAGTCGTTCGTACTGATAATGGAACAGAATTTGTGAACAGACAACTTACTCTATTTTATGAAGGTGTCGGGATTAGTCATCAAAAGAGCATACCAAGAACTCCTCAACAAAAAGGAGTTGTAGAAAGACGCAATCGCACCTTAGTTGAAGCTGCAAGGACTATGCTCATCTTTTCCAAAGCTCCTCTATTTCTTTGGGCTGAGGCAATTGCCACCGCATGTTACACTCAGAACCGATCCTTGATACATCCCCTCCACTGCAAAACTCCCTATGAACTGGTCCATGGCAGAAAACCCGACCTTTCATTTCTTCGAGTGTTTGGTGCACTGTGTTATCCTACAAATGACAGTGAAGACCTTGGGAAACTCAAGGCCAAGGCCGACATTGGTTTCTTCGTTGGCTATGCTCCAGAGCGAAAGGGGTACCGAATCTACAACAAACGTACCAGAGATATAATGGAAACAATCCACGTTACTTTCGATGAGCTGATTGAGCACCCGGTTCCTGGACAATCAAGTTCTGGACCCGTACCTAACCTTTTGTCCCCTGGACCAATTAGTTCCAGGCTTGTACAGAATTCCATTCCTGCTGCTCCTTTTGTACCCCCTACGAGTGAAGATTGGAAGAAATTATTTGACCCAATGTTTGATGAATACTTTGAGCCTCAACAGATGAATGCTCCCGAAGCTACAATGGTTCAACCACCAGATGGGGTGGTGAATGATCAAGATGACCATAACGGTCCATCCACTTCATTGTCATGGGATTCTGAAGCCCCCGCCATCAGTCAATCGGTCAGCACGTCCAATGTCCAACCTTCACTTGCACATCGAGCGGCAAATGTAGATAACTCATCTGAAGTTAATCCTTTTGCTCCACCTGATAATGAGCCATTTGTTAATATCTTTGCCCCTGAACCATCAAATGAAACAACATCCTCTGATGAATCTAACACGGCTACCTCAGTTCCACAGTTTCAACCCCATGAATACCTTCGAAAATGGACCAATGATCATCCTATTGACAACATCATTGGGAACCCCTCACGTCCAGTATCAACCCGCAAGCAACTTGCAACTGACGCATTATGGTGTTTCTTCAATTCTGTTCTCTCTAAAGCTGAACCAAAAAGCGTCAAGGATGCAATGTCTAAACACTCATGGTTCACTGCTATGGTGGACGAGATTCATGAATTTGACCGACTGGACGTCTGGGAACTAGTACCACCTCCCGAGTGTGCTATGATCATTGCTCTCAAATGGATATTCAAGGTCAAACTTGATGAGCATGGAGATGTTCTGAAAAACAAAGCTAGGCTCGTGGCAAAAGGATATCGACAAGAAGAAGGTATTGACTTTGAAGAATCCTTCGCCCCCGTTGCTAGAATAGAAGCCATAAGGATCTTTCTCGCTAATGCTGCAAGTCAAAACATGGTGGTTTATCAAATGGATGTCAAGACCGCATTCTTAAATGGGGATCTGAAAGAGGTGGTGTATGTATCTCAACCCGAAGGTTTTGTGGATCCAGAACGCCCTAATCACGTGTATCGATTAAAGAAGGCTCTATATGGGCTTAAACAAGCACCCAGGGCGTGGTACGACACCCTGTCTAAATTTCTTCTGTCCAACAAATTCTCCAAAGGGGCTGTTGATCCTACCCTCTTTACCAGAAAAACAGGCAAACACCTTCTACATGTACAAATCTACGTCGATGACATCATCTTTGCCTCGTCTGATCCCTCAGAATGTGATCGTTTCTCTCAAGAGATGAGCTCCGAATTCCAAATGTCTATGATGGGTCAAATGTCATTCTTTCTAGGACTGCAAATTTCTCAAAACCCCAATGGCATATTCATCAATCAATCCAAATACGCTAATGAAACGTTGAAGAAATTTGGATTCGACTCCAGTGATTCAGTTGATACCCCAATGATTGAATGTTCAAAGCTTGACGAAGATGATGTGGGAATTCCGGTCGATCAAACCATGTATCGAAGCATGATTGGCTCATTAATGTACCTTACTGCAAGCAGACCCGACCTTCTGTTCGCAGTTTGCATTTGTGCCCGGTATCAATCCAAACCCACCAAGAAACATTTGGAAGCTGTCAAGAGAGTCTTTCGATACCTTAAAGGAACAATCCACTTGGGCCTTTGGTACCCTAAAGAAACTTCTATGGCTCTCACAGCATATTCGGATGCTGATCATGCTGGATGTCAAGACACTCGTCGCAGTACATCTGGGGGCGCACAGTTTTTAGGAAATAAGCTAGTCAGTTGGTCTTCAAAGAAACAAATGAGTACATCCATCTCCTCCACTGAAGCTGAATACATTGCCATGTCTTCATGCTGTGCTCAGATCCTCTGGATGCGATCTCAACTTTCTGACTATGGGCTCATTTGCAATAAGGTTCCTATGTACTGTGACAACAAAAGTGCAATTGCACTCTGCTGCAACAATGTCCAGCATTCAAGAACTAAACACATTGACATTCGACATCATTTCATCAGGGAACAAGTTGAGAAAGGAATTGTGGAACTTTACTTTGTGAGGACTGAGTTCCAACTAGCCGATATCTTCACCAAAGCACTTTCTAGGGAACGATTTCACTTCATCCTCCCACGCCTTGGTATGAAGAGTCTCACACCTGAGGATCTCAAATGTCTACTGGAAGATCAAGAGGAGTAAAGGGGTTGCTTCAAATATCCTTGTATAGTATCAAATCAAAAAAGAAAATAGAAAATTATATAACCATAAAAAAAAAAAAAAAAAAAAAAAAAAAAAAAAAAAAAAAAAAATTTACAAAAATCTCAAAAATATTCTTCTCACGACATGTCTCTTGTGTAATCAATATTATGTACGTTTCTAGAAATGTCATTCAATAATGACACGGAATCATACATATGCTTGAGCAAGAGTTTTTTTTTCGGTTTCAAATAAAGTTCTTTTCAAAAACATGTCGTTTCTCAAAACATTCTTTCAATATGGTTTGCTATTACTTCAGATAGCAACCCGGTTTTCAACATTAAGGAAAACACGTCGCCAAAAAGACGGTTGTTCCTAACAAAGGGTGCCGTTCATCCGAGCGTGAATTACTTTATATTCATGCACCCTCGATCTAATGTACGTTTCAGTGCATTATTTCTTGATAAAGAAGAGAAGTCTTCTTTTTATCGCCAAATACTTTCCCTTCTATGATTTTTCCGGGAAGTATTTGTGCAAAACTTGGTGGTACCATGAGATTTTGATTGAAAATCAATTTGAACTCAAAGTTTGATAAAATTTTCACTCAATCAATGACGTTATTAGTTTATGAAAATATTTATGCTTTAACATCCGTCATTGATTGAGGGGGAGAGTGATTTCTCAAAATTTTATGTATCATCAAAACTCCCCACACTTCGTACATAAAACCTTGCAACAAAAATTTTGTGATGGTTATGTGTCAGAATGAGTAAACTTTCAAAGAGTTTTCGTTAAAACTTCGAATATTTTGATAACTCTTCAAATCTGACACATAACAACCTCCCTCACAGTTTGAGGGGGAGCATGAAAAAGTTCCTTTTTATCAGAAAATATTAAAATTGACCGCATTTCTCTCCCAAAACGCTTTCTAAATTATTTAAATCAATTGAGATCAAAAATCTCGAAAGATTTGAAATTTTTGATCGGGGGAGAGAATGTGATTTAAATATGAAATCTGATAATCAAAAGTGATCTTTTGTACTCAATAATAGGCTCCCACATATGTGCTAAACACTTTCGAATATCGATGCACATATTAAGGGGGAGCAAAAGGCGTTTGTGGAAGTAATACCTAAGACCGACCATTTATCTTTTTGCATGGAGTTATAAGGACGGTTAAGGTTAGGTATGAGTTCCCATGATCCACCAGAACCGGAAGGATCTTCCCAGGGACAATCCATAGATAGATTAGAAGTCCTTAGGAATGATTGGAAAAAGGAGAAAAGTGAGAAAGGGAAGAGTGCGGACTGAGATAGAGCTAGGACTGGAACAAACCCAACAAGGTTCTAGTGGTGAAGTCTCGGTAAGCACTGAAGGGGTTGAAGAATTAAAAAGAATTGAAAAGAGAAAGGGTGAAAAGAAATAGCCCTCCGAATATTCAACCTTAGGGCAGAAACCGGGTTCAATTCATAATCTACTGGCAGTTACTAAGGTAACACCGGTATTGAAGACAAGACGTCATGGACCCAGTGACGCACTGCACCAAACTTCCCAACCACTCAAGTTCTCTTAAAAGAGCTTGTTTCAATCTCATGGGGAACCCTGTGCAATGTATCGACCGCTCATTGCGAGCTATGTTGATACCTAAAACAGGAGACGCCTCCCCAGTCTCCAGGAGCGGATCAAAACGCACTATTGAGTCTAGAGCCATGAGATCATCCATAAATCTCGATAGGACACACTTCCTAATATGCTTATTGTTTCACACAATGTGGAAAATAAGACAAAATATTTAGAGTCCTACGCATTATCCTTGTGGTATTGCCAGAACATCCGAGTGATATGAAAATATTCACAATGACGATGGAAATCCTTCTAGAGCGAACATCACTCAAGCTCTTGGTAGGTGACATGTGAGATCCATCTTGGATCAATGATCAAGTGACAACTGGAAAGCAACGATGGTGCGATTCAAATTTGAATCAAACTTGTTCCAGGATATGGATTGACGGATACTTTTGCCAAAACCTCTCAATGTGCTCACCAACTTATCTTTCGAGCACATTGATTGTGTAATATCTTTCAAACAAAAGTATTTTTGATGGAAATGTGATTCAAAGTATAAAACTCTCGTCGTGTCTCAATAATGTTTATCATATGACACGCGAGTGATTTCTATAAATCAATTTCTCATCAATCCGTGAATATCTATTCACCGATTCACTCTATCGTGCTGTCTGCTTTGAGACGTTCCGGTATGAGAACATGCTAAGTATGAAGATTCCAAAGTGGATTCTTTGGAAAATTCATTACTACAAGCTGGAAATTCCTGTCAAGGAGAGTCTTCTTTAACAGAGACTCTACCTGATCACAGGTCGGTTTTCACAAAACCGGAGGGTAGTCTGTCCTCGCAGAACGAATGACAAAGCCATATTCGTTCTCTATCTTTATTGCTAACTGTTTTATTTCAGGGACACATATAAAGATGGCGTTAATGGCTCCAGTTTCCAGCTGAATCGGGTCAATCCATACCTCATGCTCACACATCCTCCACACTATCAATGAAGATGAGAGACTTGCTACAACAAATGTTGAGAGACTACCTACAACGTTTCCGCAACTCTGATGGAAAAAAGTCTCCTGATCCACATCTCTAAAGTCAAGTCTCCTGATCTAGAAGGGTGTGAGCATGATGGTCCTTAGTCACTACATCACATGAAGGCGATGCTACTATGGATGAGCTGGGAGATTTACTTTGGCTGATGATCTCAAAGAAGCTCAAAGATCACACATCACAAAGGAACTCTAATCACAAGTTCGCTTGCTTGAAGTACGAAGTGTGTTGAAATGAGAAGAATCAGATCCTACGAGCTACAAAGACGTAAGAATGCTTAAAGACCAAAGATCTTAACTTCAAAGGTGACCTCGCTTAGGGGGAGATTGTTAGGAATACTAATATTCCTGTAAAAGTCTCGGTCACCTAATGATTGTAATAGCATTAAGGTAGCTCGTAGTTAGTTAGTTTATTAGTTAATTAGTATTAGATTAAGTAACACTGTGGAAGAAGGAACGGGTCTTTACCCACTGTATGCCTGATCCACAGCCCGGGAGTGGGCGTTATATTGTAACTATAAATACCCCTCTCCACATGTGGAGAGGGTTGGACCTTTCATACATTTTCAATCTAATCTTTTCCTTTTTTCTTTCAAGGTTCCACTCTTTCTCTCCTCTCCTCCCTTCTTCCATTTCTACGCCTAACTCACCACCACTTAATCATGTTTCCAACTTAATTAGTGTTCTACATATGGGCCGACCCATGGAGTACATTAAAGTTGTCAGATATCGGATGGGCTGGTAAGTTTTCATGGCTAACGGAACCAATGTTACTGGAAGTGTTACTTGGATCAAGTGCATAAGTGCAGGGTCTCTTAGTCACATTATAAGCATCATTGGCAGACATTTGTTCCTTTGCATCTATAGTATACAGTTGGCTGCTTTCATGGTTGACGGAACCAATGTTACTGTAAATGCTACTTGCATCATATGTGGAAGTGCAGGCCTTCTTACTTACATTATGGACATCATTCACCAACCTCTGCTCCTCTACATCTATGGTATAAGATTGGCTGCCTTCAGCAGCAGATTTTAACGAATCAAAAGAAGAAACCCTACGTCTAGCTTTTTGTTTAGTCTTCATACCGTGCAAATGAGTGCTAATGGATCATGTAAACGTATAGACCAGGGAAAAAAGGCAAAGCTTACATGCTAGGCAGATATCTGGGCATGTTTAATGGCTTTATATATATATATATATATATATATGCACATACATATCATTGTTAGCAGTGAGTGCATGCAAAAAAATAGAAAACATCTTAAAGGAACCAAAACAACGTACATGGCTCAATAGCGAAAAAGAAAGAAAGCCATTGTTTACATGTACTTTTTGAGTATGCAGTGCTTTGAGTATGGTGATGCTTTTCACAGTTCCTGCGTGTGGAATGAAAACAATGTAGTCTACCAGGGTTTTTTGCTGGAAGTGACAATGGCATAGAAGCTTCTCTCACATTTTCAAGGCCACCACACGTGGTAACTGTAGCCAAAGGATAATCTTAACCGTGCAATTCTAGTGGTTAGGTGAAATCATTATCCCAATGCAAAGTCAGCTGTATAGATTATTGACACGTTATTATACATAAGAGATCGCATATTATATGTATAAATAAATTTTTTTTGCACCAACAAATCACAGCCCATCTACAAAGGCCCAAGGCACACGGACACATACACGGGCCAAATACATGGGCCAAACACAGGGGCAAAAAACTGGCGGGAAACCATGCAAACAAAACGCTGTCGTTTGACCATGTTTTAATATAAACCTATAATGTTATAAAGCTTTATGAGATTTTTACATAGTGAGAATTGGTTTATAAAATAAAAAAATTATAAATTAATGACTTAATTCAATTCTAAACCTTTAAAAAAGTTTATGATGCTCTAAATCTAAAACCATGAATACACTCTTTCATATATATCCTTTTTTTTCAACTAGCCAGGTACCCGCACGTTGCAGAGGCGAATAGCCGTGTGATTTTATATTCTGGCGATAATTTTTTCAAAGTACTTTTTTTTTACGATAGCACAGTATTTCAGCCGTAAATCCAAAAGTGGTTCCCGTTTTTAGCAAAAATTCAACAACTCAATTAATTAACGAGTCGTGTCGGGTCAAGTCGTGTCCAATTCAACCCAAGATCACTTATACCACGACAACAAACATATTTTTCTATCAAGTGTTTCCGTATCAGTGCATAATATTATTTGACTTTTGGTGGACCTCTTTTGAACAATAATGTACTTATTAAAAAGAAAGTTAGTACTTTGACTTTGAAATCACAAATACATTTACAACTTAAATTCTAAAACTCTACATAAATACCCATTATAAAGTGGGTTGTTACATGTTTTTGAAATGGGTTGCTGTTACAAGCTTAAATAATTTAAGACAATTAATCAACTTTTAATTATTTGTATGCAAGCTAATTTTTACACTAAGTGTATAGCCTTATTTTTTAAAAAATTTCTTTTTATAAAAACTCTCAAATCAATTATAAAGTAGTATAGGTGGGGTTATCACTTATCCCCACTTAAGGATTTACTTTTGAGATTTTTTTAAAAGAAAATAATAATAAAAATACATTAAACTTGACACTTTTTCTCATTGTATGTTGCCAACTATTTTTTTTTTCATTGTAACACAAAACTTGATATTTTTTGCTATTGTATGTACTAAGCGTCGCATCGTTAGTCCTTTACACTAACGGTCATTAGTAAATAACTTGAAATTCCGTTTTCTTCCGATTTTACACGTTTTCATCCGTTTTCTTACGTTTTTGTCCGATTTTACATGTTTTCTTCCGTTTTTTTTCGTTTTCGTCCATTTTTTTTTACGTGTACGCCCGTTTTTTTTACGTTTTCACCCTGTTTTATACGTTTTTGAATGTTTTTTTACGTTTTTGTCCCTTTTTTTAAGTTTTCGTCTGTTTTTTGCGTTTACGCCTGTTTTTTTACGTTTTCACCCGGTTTTTTATGTCTTCGCCCGTTTTTTAACGTTTTCGCCCATTTTTTACATTCTCGTCCGTTTTTTACGTTTACGCCCGCTTTTTTACGTTTTCACCCGGTTTTTTACATTTTATTCCGTTTTTTTTACGATTTCACGTGTTTTTTACGTTTTCATCCACTTTTTTACGGTTACGCTCGTTTCTTTACGTTTACGTCCGTTTTTTACGTTTTCGCATGGTTTTTACGTTTACGGCCGTTTTTTTACGTTTACGTCCGTTTTTTTACGTTTTCGTCCTTTTTTTACGTTTGCGCCCGTTTTTTTTACGTTTTCACCCGGTTTTTTACGTTTTCGCATGTTTTTTTACGTTTTCTTCCGTTTTTTTTACGGGCCTAAACCCGTCTTTTACGTTTTCACCCAGTTTTTCTCATTTTCACCTGCTTTTTCTCTTTTTCGTCCGTTTTTTTACGTTTACGCCTGTTTTTTTTCGTTTTCACCCGGTTTTTTACATTTTCTTCCGTTTTTACGCTTTTACCCCGGTTTTTTATATTTTCTTCCATTTTTAACCTTTTCGTAAACATAAAAAAACGGACAAAAACAAAAAATCCGGGTGAAAACGAAAAAAACCGGCTGCAAACGTAAAAAAAACGGGCGTAAACGTAAAAAAAGGACGAAAAAGTTAAAAACGGAAGAAAATGAAGAAAAAAAACCGGGTGAAAACGTAAAAAAAAATGGGCGTAAACGTAAAAAACAGACAAAAAGGTTTAAAAAAAATGAAAGAAAACATAAAAAAACGGAAGAAAACAAAAAAAAAACCGGTTGAAAACGTAAAAAAAATGGGCGTAAACGTAAAAAAACGGACAAAAAGATTAAAAAATTGAAGAAAACGTAAAAAACAGGTGTAAACGTAAAAATAACGGACGAAAACGTAAAAAAAATGGAATAAAACGTAAAAAATCGTGTGAAAACGTAAAAAACCGGGTGTAAATGTAAAAAGCGGGGGTAAATGTAAAAAAAGAACAAAACGTAAAAAAACGGGCGAAAACGTAAAACAAGGGTGAAAACGTAAAAAACCGGGCGAAAACTTAAAAAAACGAGCGTAAACGTAAAAAAACGGACGAAAACGGAAAAAAGTGGACGAAAACTTAAAAAATATAGGTGAAAACGTAAAAAAACGGAATAAAACGTAAAAAACCAGGTGAAAACGTAAAAAAATGGGCGTAAACGTAAAAAAAATGGACGAAAACGAAAAACGGAAGAGAACGTGTAAATTCAGACAAAAATGTAAGAAAACGGATGAAAACGTGTAAAATCGGAAGAAAATGGAATTTCAAGTCATTTACTAACGACCGTTAGTGTAAAGGACTAACGATGCGACGCTTAGTACATACAATAGCAAAAATGTCAAGTTTTGTGTTACAATAAAAAAAAAATAGTTGGCAACATACAATGATAAAAAGTGTCAAGTTTAATGTATTTTTTTTTTTATCATTTTCCTTTTTTTTTATAATCCCTTGTTCATGCTCTAATTCTTCATTTTACGACTCATAGCTAACAACTCAATATCATGTCTTAACCATTGCTTGATGTATTTCTATTTGTGGCTGAGGTGGTTTTATGTTTCTTTCTAAACTAGAATCATACCCGCGTAATGCGGTGGCGAGTACCGTGTGATTATATTTAACATTATTTGCTTACATGTTTAGTTGTCTTCATGCTTTATAAGTAGAGATATTAGAGATAGTTAAGCCAAATAATTTTAGTTTGATCAACTAACCGCTTCTTAACAAACTTCCTAATCAACTTGCTTCCTAACAAATTAATTTCGAAATATTTCGTAATAAGCAAGAAAAAAATATGAATTTTAAGCTATTCTAATTATACAATAGTATCAAATGAATTATAGTGTAGTATAGATAAACACATTGTCTCACTAACTAAGATATTTCACCTATTCTATCATTTACAAAAAAAAGTTGTGCAAGTACTTATAATTATCTTGTAACTCATTTACGAACCTTTAAATCGTAAATAATTTCTGAGCTAAATTCTGATAGCATGTCCTATTACTTCTCTATTACTTGCATATCTAATAATATATGTGACTAAGTCCCCTTTTGTTTATAATTTTCCGGACGGTTCGTAGAATGTTACATGAGATAGAAGGTAGTTTAAGGCTTTCTTTGTTAAAGTTACTTGTGGTAGGAAATGATTTCGTTTAAAATTTTAATTTTTTTTTTTGAAAATTAAAAAAAAAAAAAAAATCTAATCTAATAATAGCGTTCTAACAAAATTTTAACGATATAATAAAGTTTAAAATTTTAAATGGCATTGCTAACAAAATCTAAAATACTACACATTTCTCATGAAACAAGCTAAACATTGATTGCTCTAAAATGATGCTAAATACTGCACGCAAACCTAAAAGTCTCCAAAACAAGATTGTAATCCTTCCGTGTTAACGTAAGTGTCTAGTGTCTACTAATAGACTTTAGTGAGTAAAGATGTTACTATAAGATGAAATAACGCTTTTGTGGAACGTCTTCTGGCGAGGCTTTGAGATTCAACCAATATCTTTCTATTTAACATTCTTTCACAACGAGGCTTTGAGATTCATAGTGCCAAGAGAGACCGGGGAACGCTCTGCCCCTTCACTTGCAAAAGGATCCGTTACCGGAGTGTTGCGCTTCTCAGGGCCGTTTGAGTCAGAACAACCCCGCCGGGGCGATCCAATTACCCGGAATTTTCACTATTGTTCTACAACCATGGAACCGTACTAGCTTCGCTATAGACTTTATACTGAACTGTTCACCAATATATTTCTATTTAACCTTCTTTCACAACCATAATCAATTCCATTAATTAATTACCATGGATAGCATCTCAAGAAACACACATATTAACAAATATGCTCTTGGTTGTGCTTTTTAGCTTCCACTAACTACATTCTTCTTGGTTATGGTAAGTAACTAATGCACCGTAATTTAAACATTTAAAATTGTTTGGATTATGCAATGTTTGATAAAATGTACATGTGTGTGACAGATATTGGTGTAATGAATGGTGCAATGCCATCTGTAAAAGATAACTTGAACATTTCATCAACCCAAGTTTAGTTTATACAAATAAATCATCACAAAAACTTATGAATGCATTACTGAACTTAATTTTTTTTCTAACATATTTAGCGCATAAAAGTATAGTAAACTAAAAATAAGGTCAGTTTTTTTTATCTATTTTGATGCTTCCGAGTATATAACTAGGGGAGAGCAATAAAGCAGAAACTTTCTATGATTTCTTGATTTCGGTTATGCAAGTTCAAAAAATATCCATATTCGGATATCCGAAAACTTGATCATAATTTATTAAAAAGTTGGTTTTATAAAAGGACAGTTTTGGAACTCATTTAAAAGTTTTCCGAAAATTATTGATATCAGGATATTCGGATATATAAAATTGTTATATGAAATTTTGGATATCCGGATTAAAAAAAACCTAGAAAATACATTATGTCTAACACAAAACCATCATCGCAAATTCCAGATATCCAAATTTATGATATAACTAGTTATTGACAAGTCCCTTAAATTGTTAGAAATGAGATATTTCATGTCGGTTATTTTTTTTTTCTTTCATTATAGAAAAGTCGTTAGTTGGGAGAGACTCGTGGTATATTAAACGTTAAATTAACAATCATTGGCTTATCGGAGGGGGTCTAACACCCTCTAGCTACCCCTCCCTCCGCCCTTGGTACCAACACACTTGGAAGGTGGTTTAAAGCTTGTTTTCAGCATCTATAACTAGTTTTTGCCCTTATATAACACAACTCTAAGCATTTGAAACTTACTTGCATTACTTTGCTCTTGCTTTCAAACCATATAATTAATGACATCCTCATTGCCTAATCATTACTCAATCATTGATTTAGATTCTCTTTGAACTCGTCGCATCTCATAAAAATCATAACGGACTCTTATAATTATCAGTTACCAACTTGGTCATTGTTAAGCTCCTTAAGTCTAAAACCATAAATACACTCTTTCATACATCCTTTTTCTCAATTGGGTTATCACATATCCTTTTTCATTTTACGATTCATGGCTAACAACTCAATATCATGTCTTAAGCATTTCTCGATGTATTTCTATTTGTGGCAGAGGTGGTTTTATGTTTCTTTCTACATAAACATCTCCTCACTAGTCACTAAGATATTTCACCTATTCTATCATTTTCAAAATAAATTATGTGCATGTACTTATAATTATCTTGTAACTCATTTACGAACCTTAAATCTTAAATAATTTCTGAGCTACATTCTGATAGCATGTCCTATTACTTTTCTATTAGTTGCATATCTAATAATATATGTGACTAATTAAGTCCCCTTCTGTTTATCATTTCCCGGATGGTTCGTAGAATATTATGTGATATAGAAGGTAGTTTAAGGCTTTGTTTGTTTAAAAGTCACTGGTGGAAGGAAACAATTTTGTTTAAATGGCATTGCTAATAATAGCGTTCTAACAAAATCTAAAATACTACACTTTTCTTACGAAACAAGCTTTATGTAATAAAAGCTAATCGTTGATTGCTCTAAAACGATGCTAAATACTTCACGCAAAGCTAAAAGTCTCCAAAACAAGATTATAATCCTTCCGTGTTAACATAAGTGTCTACTAATAGACTTTAGTGAGTAAAGATGTTACTTTAAGATGAAATAATGCTTTTGTGGAACGTCTTCTGGCGAGGCTTTGAGATTCAACCAATATCTTTCTATTTAACCTTCTTTCACAATGAGGCTTTGAGATTCATATTGCCAAGAGAGACGAGGGAACGCTCTGCCCCTTCACCTGTAAAAGGATCCGTGACCGGAGTGTTGCGCTTCTCAGGGGGCGATCCAGTTACCCGGAATTTTCACTATTATTCTACAACCATTGAACCGTACTAGCTTCGTTACAGACTTGATATTGAAGTGTTCACCAATATTTTTCTATTTAACCTTCTTTCACAACCATATTCAATTCCATTAATTAATCACCATGGATAGCACCTCAAGAAACACACATATTAACAAATATGCTCTTGGTTGTGCTCTTTTAGCTTCCATTAACTCCATTCTTCTTGGTTATGGTGAGTAACTAATGCACCATAATTTAAACAATTAGAATTGTTTGGATTATGCAATGTTTGATAAAATGTACATGTGTGTGATAGATATTGGTGTAATGAGTGGTGCAATGCCATCTATAAAAGATAACTTGAACATTTCATCAACCCAAGTTGAAATACTTGTGGGTTCATTAAATGTTTGTTCTTTGATTAGTTCTTTTGCTTCCGGCAAGACTTCAGATATGATAGGTCGGAGATACACAATTGTTTTAGCAGCTGCAACTATTTTCATAGGTGCTTTATTAATGGGTTTTGCTCAGTGACCGGAATTGGGGTTCGGTACTCGTTAATGATAGCTCCGGTGTACACTGCGGAATTACCTCCGGCGATGAAACGTGGGTTGTTGACATCACTTCCTGAAGTGTTCATAACATTGGGGATATTGTTGGGGTATGTTACGAACTATGCTTTGTCTGGTTTACATGCGCATATTGACGGGAGGTTAATGCTCAGGTTTGCAGCAATTCCACTTGTTGGAATCGCCGTTGGGGTGATGTTTATGCCTGAGTTGCCAAGGTGGCTTGTTATGAAGGGTAGAGTAGATGAGGCCCAAAGGTTTTAAGAAATAGTTCGGGTAATGTATATGAGGCCCATTTAAGATTAGAGGAAATTACAAAAGCAGCCCTTGACCAGACCACGAGTGGTCCAAATGGTGACACGTGGAAAGGTCAAGGTGTTTAGAAAGATTTGTTAAAAGCTTCACCTGTGATCCGTCGTGTTCTCATTGTTGCTATTGGGATAAAAAAAATTATGCAAGCTTCGGATAATGATGCGGTGGTTTACTACATGCCCGCCGTTTTTGAGTCCGCGGGAATGCATAAACGGAAGAATTTAGTTGGGGTAACGATCATTATGGGCCTAGCTAAAACTTCTCTCATTTTGATTTCGGCTTTTTTCTTGGATAAATTTGGTAGGAGGCCTTTATTGTTATTGGGCTCAATAGGTATGGTTATTTTTTTAGCGGTATTAGGCCTCCGGTAAATGTTTTTGGAGCACTCTAGTAACAAGCCCACATGAGCTGTTGTGGTTTGTGTAGTAGCCGTTTGTGCTAATGTGTCATTTTTCTCGATTGGGCTAGGGCCTATTACATGGGTATACACTTCAGAAATATTTCCAATGAGGTTACGTGCTCACGTTTCGAGTCTAGCGATGTCTGTAAACCGATTAGTTAGTGGGGTCATAGCCATGGCGTTTCTAATGATATCAAACAAAACAACGTTTGGAGGGATGTTTTTAGTGTTATCATGAGTCAGAGAATTATCTCGATTGAAAGTGGACTTCTTTATCTTTCCAACAATATAGGGTATTCAATCCAACTTACGGTTGCTTCTATGTAATTGTTAAAAAACCGCTATAAATAAACACTAGAGTAGGATGTCAGTACACATTCATCTCTGCAGCAACATAAGTTTCAAGACTTAATATTTAACATCTATAACCTTCTTATAACTTCTTAATGGGTATCAACCAGGGGCGGAGCCAGCATTTGTAGTTAAGGGGGCCGGAGTTCATTATATAACTCGAAAAAATAAAAGTGTAAGTAGAATGGTTTCCAAATTTAGTTTATACAGATAAACTATCACAAAAACTTAGCAATGCATTACTGAACATAATTTTGTCTAACATATTTAGTGCATAAAAGGTATAGTATACTCAAAATAAAGTCAGTTCTTTATCTATTTTGATGCTTCCGATTATATAACTAGGGGAGAGCAACAAAGACCGAAACTTTCTAGGATTTTTTGATTTAGGTTATGCGAGTTCAAAAAATATCCGTATTCGGATATCCCAAAACTTGATCATAATTTATTAAAAAGTTGGGTTTTATAAAAGGACAGTTTCAGAACTCATATAAAAGTTTTCCAAAAATTATTGATATCAGGATATTCGGATATATAAAACTGTTATATGAAATTTCAGATATCTAGAAAATATATTATGTCTAACATAAAACCATCATCGCAAATTTCGGATATTCAAATTTATGATATAACTAGTTATTAACAAGTCCTTTAAATTGTTAGAAACGAGATATTTCATGCCGGTTGTTTTCTTTTTCTTTCATTATAGAAAAGTCGTTAGTTGGGATAAACTCGTGGTATATTAAACGTTAAATTATGAGCTAAACTATGGTATTTTAATACAATCATTGGGCTTATTGAAGGGGGCCTAACACCCGCTAGCTACCCCTCCCTCCGCCCCTGGTACCAACATACTTGGAAGGTGGTTTAAAGCTTGTTTTCAGCATCTATAACTAGTTTTTGCCCTTATATAACACAACTCTAAGCATTTTAAACTTACTTGCATTCCTTTGCTCTTGCTTTCAAACCCTTTGTTTATGCATATAATGACATCCTCATTACCTAAATAATTTCTGAGCTAAATCGTGATAGCATGTCCTATTACTTTTCTGTTACTTGCATATCTAATAATATATGTTACTAAGTCCCCTTTTGTTTATAATTTTCCAGACGGTTCGTAGAATATCATATGAGATAGAAAGTAGTTTAAGGCTTTCTTTGTTAAAGTCACTGGTGGTAGGAAACGATTTCGTTTAAATAGCATTGCTAATACTAGCGTTCTAACAAAATTAAAAATACTACACGTTTCTTACGAAAAAAAAAAAACTTTACGTAATAAAAGCTAAACATTGATTGCTCTAAAACGATCCCAAATACTGCAACGCAAACCTAAAAGTCCCCGAAACAAGAATATAATTCTTCTTTGTTAACATAAGTGTCTACTTAATATTTCAACTACGTAAAATATAATTGAGTGAAGTGAATACATGTTTGAGACGGATGGAGTAAAATTCTTTTTCTTACAAAATCATTTGAATTGGTCTGTATAATGATGTTCCTAAGGCCCAGAATATATAATCACTTTCACATATGGGCCGGACCACGCCCAAATATCTTCAAATCGGCCAATAAATATTCAAAAAAAATCCTGATATTATTTATAAATGATAGTATTTATCTTGCATCCTTTCTTCATACGATTGTCGGAACAAAAATATTGGATGCAACGAAATGAAAATTTTTGGTACATCAAGCCGCGATCTGATAGCTATAAATCTAAATATAGAAATATCTATAGAATATATTATATAGATATAAATGAATCTTGATCCTGTAATCAAAGAAAGATAGTGAATTTTTTTCTTATCCCGTGATTTAGAATTTAGAATAAAAGGTTCTCCGTGGAGGAACGAAATGACAATTTTTTCCTATAGAACATCTAGGAACAAGACAAGACGATTGAATTGGAAATATCGACAAATTCTTGCAGAGTCCAAAGAAATGAAAATAAATAGAAAAGGGGTCAACTTGTTCCAATTTCATCTCTATTGAATTTGAATATCAGAATAGCGGATATAGTCATGATTCAATGGGTCAGGTCCACTTATTTTTCTTTTATTGATTTCTAATCTTTACAATGGATTTCATTGGCCTAATTGAAAATAGGAATTTTTAGTGATTCAACAGATGACTTATCATTATTCGTGATAACTATAACTAAACTCATTAGCTGATAATATTATACAGTTGGTTACTTTTTTATTACTATTAATAATATCGTTAATCTATGAATACTACGACTGAAAATATATATATATATATATATATATATATATATATATATATATATATATATATATATATATACAAAGCCCCTTATCGGATTTGAACTGAGGGCTTACGCCTTACCGCGGGATTACTCTACCACTGAGTTAAAAGGAAAGGGCTTGGTGTTGGAATATTGGATAAATATTAGTTAGTTAAATGTCTAGTATCGAACCCGAGACCTCGGGATTGCACACATTACAAACGAGAATTAAAGTTTAATAAATATTAAATGTTATGTATATTTATTAATTAAACACAAGTAAAAGGATTAATGATCGTTGGTTATTAAACGTATGGATTAACTATCGTTAAACGCAAACGTAAAGGACTAGAGATGAAATATATAGCAAGAAGGATCCGGAATGCCTTCCTAAGGCCTATGGCCGGTCGACAATGGGTTGGGGAAACCCAATCCCATTCAAACTTGGACAACAAGTTTACAAGGCTATATATACAAACTCAAGGGTTATTTGTTTCACACCTTTTGTGCACACAAATTATCCCTAAAAGTTTTCTCTTCTCCCTCTCTTGCTAAAACCGATCGTACAACCCTAAACCTTAGGGTTGTCGATTTTCTTGACTTCAAAACATTGTGTTTTATATTACTAGCATCACCTTTAATTCGTTAGTAGTTTGTGTGTACAAGAACGAGGTAACAACATACTTTTGTTGTTATAAAGGGATCGATTAACAAAACGGTAAGGGGTTAATCATTGATCCATATAAACCCTAATTAGGGTTCATCACATGTTCAAGATTTAATTGAAGTGCTAAAAGGTACGTTCCAATTTATGTTTTAGTTAATCTTTGTATGTGTTATTCTTGATACTAGCTTCCGCTATATGTGTACTTTGATTGTATAATTCTAACAGTGGCATCACGAGCCATGGATAACATGTAATTAATTACTAAAACTTAATAAAAATCGGATCTTTAAGTGTTTTAGATACATGTTTTGATCTAGGGTTTTTTCTTTTTAAAATTTTTTTTGAAAAAATTCGAAACCCTAACCCTAATTTTGGGGGGGGGTCGATTTTCCATGAAACCCTAATTAGGGTTTTGTGGTTTTCTTGGATTATGTGTAATCACTAGACACCCTAGGTCATTAATCGGTTAAGTGAACGTATCTTGTGACTTATGTGCTAATTGTTAGGTTTTATCCGTGACGAAACATGCATGTTAGTCATGGATCTTGTTGTTTTTTTTATTTATCACATGTTTTAGATATATCTAAAATTGGGGAAGACTCCAATATATATTAAAATCAATTTATATGCTATGTGGTGTGTATATTAGCTTTGGCCTACGCAATTGATTCGTCAATGTATGTGACTCTCTTCCATTAAGAGGAGAAGGCCTTAGTTAATTACATGCATTATTATACCTAGACTTGATTTTATTAGGATCTTTTCTAATAAGGATTGCATGTGGCTAATTGTTTCACTTTATTATTATTAGTTGTTTGTTTTTCTTTGATTACTTGTTTTATTGTTATTGTTTGACACGTTTGTAAGCAATAAAAGGGTAATTTTTCATAAAGAAAATAATACGGACTAATAACGGTGAAACAAAAGTAATAAAGTAAGAATCTTGCAAGGTCTTATGTGCCGCTAGTGGTCTGATTCGCACGGTAATCAGCTCCCAGGCGAGACTAGCAAGATTCATACTTTGTTACATGTTTTGAGATTGAATCCATAAACTTTTGCTTGATTGATGTTTTGTACAACATGCTTTTAAAATTAACTCTTTTAAGACAAATTCATAATCGTGATATGAAGGCTTAGAAAAGAGCCTTAGAGTCTGCCTTGGTTATCACACTCTTGAACACGTCTTAAACGAATTTCTTTTTAAAATCATTCTTGTAGAAAGTCATCTTAAGGTATTTTACCTCAAGTAAAACTTTTTGTATTAATCTTATTAATTGGTTATAAAAAGGTTTTGAAAACTTATGCAATAATGATGTGTGCATGCATCCTTATACATATTTTGATAGTCACATCAAAATTGAATACCCTAAAATTTAAGTTACATGCCATCTAACTATAAGAAACACTTGAAGTTATTATTTAGTAAACGTGAGACGCAGGCTAAATTTTAATGACAAGGTAAATTTCTGAGTGTGCGTGAGACCACACATGGAGAATTTGCAGTTTCTAAGTTAGAAGACTTAATTAAGTTGATGCGTGAGACCTAGAGCTTAAGGCATGAGATGGGATGAAACATGCTTACATGACAAATTGATGAATCAATTTGATGTAAATCCCATAATGATCTAGGAATTGGAAAATTGTTTGCCAATTATTGTTCGACAGATTACCATCTTTTATACTTTCACCACTAGCAGATCAACTGATGTGGTGGAATCTATGTAAAGTTGGATCCTAGATTTTCAAGAAAATTAGATGGTTATATGAATATATCCTTGGGTATTATATTTTCTTGGAAATATGAATTATCAAAAATACTAAAAATTGAATTTTGTAAATTCTTTTAAATGTTTTAATGCAACATTAAACCGTAAACGTAAGTTATTCTTTTAACATATAAATTGATCTACACCCATATGGGTTTTTGGTTAGAGTCAATTTTACTAAAAGAATAAACCTAGTCTTCTTTCCATTAGGAGAAATGTGAGACTTAATCCTATTCCTTTTCATGAATGAGAAAGGTATAATAGGAAAGTTAGAATTGTCTATGTTCTAATACATAACTCGAAGCAAATGTTAATAGTTATGATAATTTGCACTTTATGAGTTATTTAATAAGAAGCCAGACTTGTTACTGCAAAATGGTAAAAGACAAATTAGATTATTTTATCTAGTTGTTTTGCTTTGACCATTTAAAGGTACTACATTCAATTGTTGGAATGGTAGACCCAATTAAGGAAGAAATTGTATGCTCAATTTTTCAAGTTAATAGTTTGGAATGTGATGAATCACATTTATGTAGAAAAATACATTCTTTCAGTACCTAATTAATTGTTATGAATAGGTTTTCTCAAAGATGTAGGAAAGTGAATAGCACACTTTTTCTTTTCACTGGATTAATGAAACATTTACAATGTTGTCAAATTCAGTGGGAGTAATATGTGTGTATTACTGAATAAGGAATCATAGCAATGATCTCTAATTCAGTAGGAGTTACAAGGATTGTTATCTTGGTAACACTCTATCTTATCTTTGAAAATATCAAGATAAATACTTTCCAAATATAGACACTAATATTTTCAAGGATAGTCATGTGCGTTTCCTTGATTGATTGAGTAACTCTATATCTACAAGTTATGCTTATGATACAATCATATTGTTCAAATTAACAAGCGCGTGCGTGTTGTTCATATGGTACATGATGTTGTTCCATGCACAAGTGGGAGAAATCTACATTATGTGCAAGGTACAACACATAAGAATATGATTTAACGGATTCTCTTAATTGCTAAGTAAGAGACTATGGTTCTAATATGATGTAATATAAATCTAATCTAAGAAACACTTGGTGTTGAAGTTTAGTAAACGTGAGACGCAGGCTAAATATTAACAACAAGGTAAGTTTCCATGTATGCGTGAGACCAACATGGATAATTTACGGTTTCTATATTAGACATATATTAGAACATGTGTCAATAACAATACTATTTCAACTTTAACATTTATGTATTATTAGAATGACATAAATGCATGAAGTAATATGATACTACTTCAATAATTATGTATTCTTTGAATGACATAAATAAACATGAAGTAGTGTGTTAACTTGAAAATATTATTGAAACCAAATGATGGTGTTCATGATTACTTTAATTATACATGTTTATACATTATTGTATAGTTATAAACATGAAGTCTTTTAAGCATTACAAGACTTATAATAAAGTAAGACGTTAGCTTGTTTATGGTCTTTTAATTAAAACATATACAAGAAGTCATTGAGATGATCAATGATTAATAACGGATAGTGTGAATATAACACGTTCATGTTTTGAAAAGACATGAACATGAAGTGACTTGGTTAAAAGTACTTGTGTTATATAAAGAGCATGCAATTGGTTTGGAAATACTATTATACCATTAAGTTGACTTAGTTGGTAAATAGGTATACCAAAAGGAATATGGTTATCTTATATTGTTAGATCTTATTACAATATTAATTCTAATTGAAACACCATATTTTATGGTATGTCCAGTTAGGGAAATCAAACTCTTGTTAGATTGTTTGATTAAAGATAACTATGACTTCTTTTCTTCCAAAAGTTATCAAGGTTAGAAAATTGAGTATGTAATGAATATACTAAATTAGACTCCTAGAATATTAATAAGACATTATGAAATATGATGAATCACATCAAGTCTTAAATTGGAGTTCTGAATTTGTTAAGCTACTTATGGGTAGGTCATTAACAAAAGAATGTCAGGAACTGTCAATGTGTATTTGTAATGTCCTAAAAGAGAACGTCGGATTGTTGCTCTAATTGCTAAGTATTTTATTCTATATAATACTAAAGGCAAGTGGGAGTATTTTATCTTGATAAGATAGATTTACAAGATACATAATCTTCTAAAAACACACTAGTAAAAATCATGATGAGGCAAAACATGTAAATGATAAACCTCAAGATGATGGAATTATCATTCATAGATCCACTTGGATATCTCAGGTATTTAATTAATATGTTGACGATTATATGATGTAGTATTACCAAAATAATGAATTGGGTAAATTATTCATATTATGAATGTTGGAGATGTTGTTCATAAAGATATTCAAATTTTAAATTTGATTTATCTTAATTCTTAATGGTTAGAGAATGAAGATGAGTTTATTCAAAGATAAGTAACCCTAGAGGTTTAAATCTTTGTGTAGAAATCATATGGACAAAAAAAAATTGTACACATATCTTAATGTATGTCTTATGACAAGATTATTAATCATACTTAAGCAATTAACTATGATTGAATACTCTTTCTTAAGCACATTATAGATACAAAGATGGTTATTGTCATATTTATATGAATATGAAATTTGACAATGGAATATCAAAAACTCTTTCTTGAATAATTACTTGAGCGAGGACGATAAGTAATCAAAAGGAGTTTATGAATTCAAGTAAATCTTTGGTAGTGTACAAAGTGCAATAATCCATGAATGGATAAATGCATGCATCTAGGAAATTGCTCTTATTTTTAATTATTATATCCATGAATTGGTTTATAATTGAAATAAGATAATTTCTAAGTATTCCTGAAAGCTAGTGGGAGTATTATGTTTGATTTACTAAATCATATATATTGTAGATTAACATTCCATATAAGTAAAATGTTAGACTTAATTTGGAATGAAACTTTACTTGAAAGATTTAGGAAATAAAACATACAACCTTGAAACTAAAGTTTATTATTAAACGAACAAGTGCGGTAAATAAAATTCTAAATAGAATATGATATATCATTTTGGAAGACTAAATGGATATACATATTTGTAAAGATCAAACATGAATAAAATCTAAGTTTGACTGAAAGATTTTCATGTGCATTATATTATTGTTATATCATGCTTAAGTGCTTAATGATTTGACAATATTTGATATCCAATTAAAGTTATTATATAACTTGTGTAATAGATATTCTAATGGAAAATGTTTGAAATTAGAATAATGATCCTCAACTTGGAATAGCTCCTAAAAATTACACAATGGATATTAAGGTTTACGGAAATTTTAAAAGAGCATATTGTGTTTAATATACAATGATGCTGGTTTAATTGAGATGACACTCAATAATTAGTCATGGAAGGATTTCATCCTTATGAATAGCCATGAGAACTAGTTGTGCTTAACTAAGAGCATAGTTGCATTATACATTAAAGAATTAGAATACTTGAAACTTTAAAATGTTTGAAAGTTTGATTATCATAAATTGGTGATTGAGGATATCGCACTATTTATGAAAAATTATGTAAATATATCAAGATAGTTGGATATACACATACAAGAATTTTAATTATTGAATTCTTGAAAGAAGTATTCTCAAAATTCGGATAGATCATAGTTAGATGAAATAATGCCTTGTCAACAAGTATGATTGTCATTACTTGAGGCATAATTGTCTTCAAGTTATTACTTGAGACAAGATTCATTAACAAGAATTATCATGCATTGATTTATTTTGGTATTTGGATAAAGGACATTAAGCAATTATTATTTATAAATGAATTAAAGTACTTAGTACGTTTGTTTTCATTAATAATAAATTGTGTCCTATATTTGCTTGTTTAAATCCGTGAATAACTTATGCTATTCTAAATTGTCCATTGTCGATTAATGATATGGGAATATTATTAAACTAAGACAAATATGAGTATTGGTTAAGAATATACTTCAAAGTATATTGATGCGTTGACATACCAATTTCACATGATATTCGATGAATTGAATATAGGACTTATCCCAACTACATGATTTTACTTTATGGATCTTGTCAGTAAGTAAATCATGAATTTATTATCCTCAGACTTGAGATACCAGATAAGAGTCATGGATGTAGTGCATTTTTGTGAAGCAATCTACCACTCACCGTAACAGGGAGTTATAAGGGTTGTTTTCAGAAGTGTTGCAAAGTTCATGGGTTATTCTTGTAGTCAAGAAAGAATTTGTTCCTTCAAATTTGTTTTGAAGTTTAATACTGCTGGGCCCCTCGTAGGGTTGACAAGATGTTTGCGTGCGCACGCCCAAAGTCTATCTGGAATACGTTCAGATGTTTTGGTAATCTTGCTCAATTATAAACAACGAGAAACAGAATTGTTAATTAAAGAATGACTAAGATCCATATCTTTATTAACATAGTATTAGAAACAAAAGGATGATTATAATGATGAATCATTAAAGGTTTTCCAGGAAACCTAGCTCGAGTCGAACTAGGGGCATTGGAGTGTTGCTAGACGCTAACCAATGTCATTTTACTATTAATAGATATCCAAGTGGGAGCTGTTGGAATATTGGATAAATATTAGTTAGTTAAATGTCTAGTATCGAACCCGAGACCTCGGGATTGCACACATTACAAACGAGAATTAAAGTTTAATAAATATTAAATGTTATGTATATTTATTAATTAAACACAAGTAAAAGGATTAATGATCGTTGGTTATTAAACGTATGGACTAACTATCGTTAAACGCAAACGTAAAGGACTAGAGATGAAATATATAGCAAGAAGGATCCGGAATGCCTTCCTAAGGCCTATGGCCGGTCGACAATGGGTTGGGGGAACCCAATCCCATTCAAACTTGGACAACAAGTTTACAAGGCTATATATACAAACTCAAGGGTTATTTGTTTCACACCTTTTGTGCACACAAATTATCCCTAAAAGTTTTCTCTTCTCCCTCTCTTGCTAAAACCGATCGTACAACCCTAAACCTTAGGGTTGTCGATTTTCTTGACTTCAAAACATTGTGTTTTATATTACTAGCATCACCTTTAATTCGTTAGTAGTTTGTGTGTACAAGAACGAGGTAACAACATACTTTTGTTGTTATCAAGGGATCGATTAACAAAACGGTAAGGGGTTAATCATTGATCCATATAAACCCTAATTAGGGTTCATCACATGTTCAAGATTTAATTGAAGTGCTAAAAGGTACGTTCCAATTTATGTTTTAGTTAATCTTTGTATGTGTTATTCTTGATCCTAGCTTCCGCTATATGTGTACTTTGATTGTATAATTCTAACACTTGGTTCATTGAATTCCTGAACGGGTCACTGTACTATGTAACTAAAAAAATATATATATTCTTTAAATTCTTTAAAATATTATATAAGAAGCTGAATCTACACATATGCAGAAGCGCCTAGACAAAAGATCCATTTATATACAATAATTGCATTGTAGCGGGTATATAGTTTAGTGGTAAAAGTGTGATTCGTTCTATTAACCCCCATAATAGTTAAGGGGTCTTTCAGTTTTATTCATATTCCGATCAAATACACTAGTTTTCTAATTCTGTCTACTGTGTGTGGCCGTAAGGGTCGATTCAGTATACCCCATTTACCTTTGAGAACACCAAATGCCCGTTCAATATCCATTCGAGCCGACTCTTGTACTTTCTTGAACTTTTTCTCTTTCGGGTTGCTAGGTTGGGTCGGAAATGGGTCAAATTAAACCGGGTCAACCCGCCGGGTTTGAAGAGTCCCGGGTCAACCCGGTTTGTGTTTTAATTGGGTGTATTTAATTTGGTAGATATGTTTTTAATTGGTTGTACAATGTGAATAAATCATTGTACTTTTAAGAAATGACGTGTTTTAATAAGAATATTAATTACATTTCACTTTTACGATGTTTATAGGTTTTATATTGGTAATATGTTTGCTGGTGAATGGTTTAAATGACAATTTTATTGTGTTGTTGTTCATACTTGTGAAGATGGTAGTAGGTATTTTGGTAAGTTTATAAGTGGTGTGAAACATAGGATTGGTCAAATATCATTTTGGGTATGTTTGGTTATCTGATCATCAAGTTTTACTTGTTATGTTTTATAGACTAGACGAGTATTTTTAAGTAATCTATGTGCATATTACGTGTTTGGTTAAGTGACTCATTGAAATAGACGTTGAAACATTAAGTTGTTTGGGCTTCTACTTGACAAAGGAGATTGTCACAATTGGATGAACTGGGATTATCTTTTCTATGTTCGTGTCAAGAGCATTGCCGGAAATGGTGACCCCTGACCTATCATAAAAGGATGATACGTGTAAATCAAATCCGACAATCTATAAGGTGAATTTAATTGTATATATATTTTTTTTGTTAATGTTCCTTAGTTCCTGATATGTGTATCAAATCTTATATAAAATCATGCTATTAAATTTGTTATTTTAATCTTATAAAATTATTTTCCTATTGTCCAGTAGGAAAGTTTGATACTAATTTTCTATCCTTTATGAATGAATATGGTTAGGTTTTTTCTAAGCTGTTTTTTATAGAGCTATTTCAAGTTGAAGATCATCTTTTAATTGGTGTTTATAGATAGTATAATTATATGTATTTGCAGGACAAAAAGTATGGATCAAATGCCCAAAAAACAATAATCAGTGGGAAATTTTATTTCTAAGATGCAAATAAGTATAATTAAGTTGGAATAACTTACAAGTTGGTTCAAGCTGCATATTGAAACCAGCTTCACGTATTCATAACTAAGTTGACTTTTATATACTTCTTTTGCTTACAACAACCAACTTTTGGTTAGTACATAACTTTCCTATGTTTGACTTACAAGAGTCAAATTAGTTATATAGCTAAAGTCAAAGTTGATGACAGAAGAGATTTACTACTTCGTATGCAACATTTACAATTTGTCCTTCTCTTAATGTAACAAACTAAATAATTGTGTTAGGTGTATTAAATAAGTTTAGAATACATTTGTTTATATTAAAGCCTACTGTAACTAACAAACTAACTATTGTAGCTAACTTTAATTTTGTGTATTAAAATATAGGTCAAAAGAAGAAATAATTTTTTTGTGATATGAGTGGACGGAGATCAAGACATGTGAATGCTGAGAAGAAGATAGAGGAATGGTTGGCGGAGGAGAAGAAGAGGAAGCTGGAGAAAGTGGTAGAGGATTTTCTTAAGAAGAACGCAAAAAGTGTGAAAAAGAAGGGTGGTGGTGATGGGGCGGAGAAGTATGTGGGAAAGTATAGGAAGGATTCGGTGAAATGTATGGAGGATGTTGAGAAGTCGGTTAGGGAAAGCCTTTCTCGTGCATTTTCGAAGAGGAAGGGTGTGGAAGGGAAGGACGGTGGAGCATCGAAATCGAAGAAGCTTTAGATTTGGTAAGTGTTTTTTTGAGTGTTGTTATATTGCTAATTAGTTGTTTTAGTGTGGTATTTAGTAGCTTAGTATTTAGTAGCTTAGAAGTGGTTGTGATATTTAGAAGCTTAAGATTTGCAATGATGAATTATCATTAAAGTATTTGAAAAATGAAAGTGAAAATGCACATTTTTAAGTACTTCTAGCATCAGACATGAAATGTTTGTTGAAGTTTCCAATGGTAGATTGACTATCCTATTTAAATGTTCGCCTTTTACTAAAAAGGATATTGGCTCGAATCGGTTCTATCACTAATTATGTTTTTGACAAGGTACAATCTTGGGCTCATAACGATTAAACTAAACATGTGATAGTATTTAAACTCTTGGATTGTTTTTTGGGTTGTCTATGGTGGTTCAGGAACTTAATTTAATTAGGCAATGCATGGAAAATTTAGGAAAATTTTATTTATTCCGATATGCTTACTTATCTATTATATGCTTTAGAAAACAAGCATATAAGCAATAATACAAGCAACGCTAAACATCCTTATAAACAGCTTATGCTTATTGCATTGTTAAGACCTACTTTTAAGTGTTTGGACGAAGAATGTGCTCATGCACATCTGCTTATTTAAGATGAGGTAAGCTTTTTGTTAGGAACTTTGGATTGCTTCTTTTATAAAAGAGTACTTTTGGTAGATCGAAGTTACTTATTGGTTTGAATATTTTTCTAACTTTGGACCAAAAAAGTATAGGGTTGGCTCAAGCGGATGATCATTACACACTACCGAACTCAGACATTTTGTAACCTCAACCAACTGTGGATGCGACATACATCAAACAAGTGCTCCATTGGCTGTAACTAACACGATCAAATCAGGTCATTACTACAGGAACAACAATTACAGTGACTGGACATGTTGGAACCTTGGCATTAGTGGCCCTTGCTCATGAAATACAACAGTCGAGGAAGGCTCTTAAGACGATAAACTGCTGGTTCATTGTCTCAAATTTGAGCAAAACCCATTCTTTTCTGGTGTGATATCATTGACATTTAAAGGTATTGACATTCGTCTAACAGTTTTTGTTATATTATCGGTTAAGTGACTCGAGCCCTAAAACATTGTTTGATGGTTTGTTTGTTATTTTTCTTATATGAAGGGATTGACCTGAATGTTTTATATTAAAAAATTGTGGTTAGCTTGGCGGCAAAGGAGACGAGGTGATAGATATATATGTTTCATAAATGACTAAAAGGTATGATTTTTAATGTGTTTTTTTTTATTTGATTATGTTATTCTGTTGATAATGTCTTAAATTGATGTGGGTATAGAACCCTAAAGCAACAAACCAAAAAACACCCCATGACTATTATTGATTTAAACGAGATGTAACACAATATGAAGATGTTTCAATTTATTATGCTAATAATTACAAGAAGATTGTGGTATGGAAGTGTGTGATTTTGGGAGTAAATTTTTAATTTATATAGTATGATAAGTATATATAGTGCATTTTTTTGTTTATTTGTGTTATTGTAGTTGTTTGATCCAACTGGTAGTGGTACGCAAATAGGAGGACCACTCAAAGGCCTATATGCTACTACAGGATATTGAGCTCTTGGAATAGCTGGATAAGCAGATCCCAAGTTACTGTTTGGAGGCACTGCATAATTTCTTGGAGTCCTAGGGAAAACATTGTTGATAGTGACTACAGGGAAGACTATATAGTTGATCTTTTATAATATCTCCTACTCTTATCTTTAATATTTTTCAACTGTAACAAGGCTTCACACATAGAAGCTTATCCTTGATCAAATACTTTTAGTTTGAACAAAGCGCTTCAACTTTTGTTTTTTCATTAGTAGCATTAGTCACATTCTCTTCTACAAGCATTCAAAATGAATGGTGTGTAAACAATCCAAGGGAGATTGACCATCCTATTTAAATGTTCTCATTATACTAAAAAGGATATTGGCTCGCATCGGTTCTATCACTAATTATGTTCTTGACAAGATACAATCATGGCGTACGGAAGGGTAAAACTAAACATGAGATAGTATTTAAACTATTGTATTCCTTTTTGGGTTGTTTAAGGTGGTGGAACTTCCTTTAATTAGGCAATGCATAAATAATTTAGGAAAAATTTATTTATTCCGATATGTTTTACATATCCCTTATATGCTTTAGAAAACAACCAACTTAAACTCAAAGTATTACTGATGAGGTGGCCTAAAAAGGTTTAATCATGTGCTAGGTTATCGAAAAGCAAAATGGGTGGGGTTGAGTAATGTGTCAAAATGTGTAAATCTATATATGCATCGGAACGCATCATGCACAACACTTTTTGTAGATAATTAACGACTCAGGTTTAATAAGCAGATAAGAAATAATACAAGCAATACCAAACATCCTTATAAATAGCTTATGCTTATTGCGTTGCTAAGACCCACTTTTAAGTGTTTGGACAAAGATTGTGCTCATGCTTATAAGCTTTTTGTTAGCCACTTTGGATTGCTTTCAAAAGATATGTTCATATTCATTATGATGAAAAGTTTCTTATTATTGAATATGAATGTGTAAAGTTCAAAAATTATTATGAAAATTTTCATATACATTATTATGAAAACTTCAAACAACTAAAACCATTTACGACATGTAAAGTTGTATGCTTTTTTAACTGACAATAATACATGTCGTAAAGTTGTTTTTTTTAACCAACAATAATACATAACTAAAAACCAACTGGGTTAGCTCAGTTGGCCACCAAGATTCCTTAAAGGCTACCCTTTCAGGCGAAATAGGAAAAAGTACAGGTGAAGTTCAGGGTTAGCATACTGCCTAATTGGATGTCACTACTACCTAGACCACTAACAACTAACAAGTCGTTCTAAGAAAATACATAACTAAAATTTTTAGAAAAAAATCACGTGCATGCACGGGTTTTATAAGTATTACACATAATACAATTACTAATTACAAAGTCTCAATCATCCATCACAATGAAATATTTTAGCAAAATCTTTAATAAGTTTATTCTCACAAAAAACATATAAAATATATGCATTTTATCGCCATAATATATAACAAGGTGTGGGCGCTCGCCGCGTTGCGGCGGGTCTTTTTTGCGCAAATTCTGATTAAGTCCGTGTGTAGTTTGAATATTTTTTAGATTAAACAGGAGCATTTGTTATATAAAAAGTTTGTAAATAACAAAAAGTTCAAGGTAGTTTCCGCAATTTGTTAATATGTATCAAACTTCAACATTTTTTTATAAAATTGTATGTATATTGGAAGTATATCAATAGCACCCCTGCGTTCCGGCGACGCTGACAAAATTTTATTTTCATTTGACCTATGCATGGATTTTTGGTAGTCCGGTTTTGAATGTTGTGGCCGAGCTTTTAGCCTATTTTTTGATCATTTTGAAAGTTTAGCTTGGTTGCGTAGATTATTACAAAAATTATACATATTAAGCGTGAATATTTTTTATAAATTCGTACATATGTTATAAATATATCAATATTGAGCTCGCTTTGTTTGATCGGTAGGTATTTGGTACGTAACTAAAACTTTTGTTAAAGTGTACATTTTTTCCCCTGTTGTTTAAATCAATTTTAAAATAGTTTTTAAAGTTATTTGATAGATTAAGGGTGTATTATAAAAATTCTTTTATTTTAGATATATATGAAACTTCACATTTTTTTATATAATCGTGCGTACGTAAAAAGTATATCAATATTGGACTCGTTTTGTTCGTCATCGAAAGATCTTTCCAGCGGAATTTTTTTTATTCATGAAATCGCGAGATATCTATTAGATATTTGATAAATAAAGTTTGTTATATGAAAAAATTATAAATAGTTAAAAGTATAGGGTAGTTTTTGCAAGTTACTGCATAGTTTAGGGTGAATTTCGTAACTTCTTTTCTTTTTTATTACTAGTTGTTGGCCGCCGGTTACAATATTTTATTCATTGACCCAATAATTTATTGTTAAAAAAATTGTTTTTTATTGATTTGTGGGAGTAGCGACAAATTAGCATCTCCTTATAATAATTAGAAAATATTATTTTATGGGAAGTGATTTTTTTTTGATTTTTTTATAGTGACAAATTACACATTTACCATTGACGCAACCCGACCAATAATTGAACATTAATAAAATGAAATGTTTGGTCACCAGGCATCATTAAAAAATTGTTAATTAAGCGCTTGAGAAACCACCATCGGTAAACTTGTGTACAAACAACTCCACTTCCATCATGAACATTTCATCTTCATCCACAAATCTCACTCTTCGTCCATTCAAACTCTCTGACGCCGATGATCTCCTCCTATACGCTGGTGACGACCAAGTCACAAAGTTCCTACGTTGGGAAACACTAAATACAAAAGACGAAGCTTTGACTTTCATCAAGGACAAATGCATACCTCATAGATGGCGTCGGTCTATATGCATAGATGACCGCTCTATAGGATTTGTGTCAATATTATATGATGATGGACACAAGGCTGACATAGGGTATGGGTTGGCAGCGAAGTATTGGGGGCAAGGGATCGCCACGGAGGCAGTTAAAATGGCTGTGAAGATGGTGTTGATGGACTTTCCTGATATAGTAAGGTTACAAGCGTTTACTTATGTGGAGAATATAGGTTCTCAAAGGGTTTTGGAGAAGGCCGGTTTTAAGAAGGAAGGGCTTCTTAGGAAATATGTTTTAATAAAAGGGAGTATAAAGGATACTTTGGTTTATAGTTTTCTATCTAAAGATGTAATCTAGAATGGTTAAATTTAAAAACTTGACTATGAATTTGATTGCTGTGTGTTATTGCTTATGTGCGTTGAGAATGATTACAGTTTATGATTTTACGTAAAAGAAACTATGTGTTAATCAATTCTTTGATGATTCATGGATGCATATCTGGACAACCATCATTGGCATTAACTTGCGGACTAAAATCATATTTGAATTTCAGGTTAATGTTCAACCACCCATTTTTTTTTTTAGTTTATTATTATTATTATTATTATTATTTTAACAGTGAGATTTCATGATCCTTTATTTTGCCACAAATTAATTCTAGATATGAGATCAATATAAAACTCATATTTTCAATAGAATTAATGAACCAATAATAGCAACCTATTTTTTATTTAAATTAATAAAAACCATTTTTTTATTTTTTTTTAAAACAGCATATGTTACAAACGGTAAATCTTCAAGCTATAAAAAAATATCATTGCGACGAGAATTAATTATCTTTCTATAGATATGCATTGTTATATACTTTTGACAAACTTTTTTTTTCGACGATTTTTTTTCTTCAATTTTCGTCCAAAAAAATCATACATGATTCATAAAAATCACATATAATTTGATTTTTACAAATCACATATGATTCTTACGAATCATATGTGATTTGTCAAAATCATATATGATTCGTAAAAATCACATATAATTTCTCTGGGCAGAAATTTTGAAGAAAAAAAAATTCGTCGAAAGTATATAATAATGTATGTCTATATAAAGATAATTTTATTTTCGTCGCGATGGTATTTTTTTTTCGCGTAACGATTTACGGTTTGCGAGATATTTAATTTTTAAAAAAAGGGTGAAAGTTTTTTTTTTTTTTTTTTTTTTTTTTTTTTTTTTTTTTTAAAGAAAATTAGTTGCTAGGAATGGTTCATTGGTTCTATAACAAATATTAGTTCTATATTGATCTTTTGGCATCAATTCTATGATCTTTTTATTTGTAAATGGATAAGGTTTCCCTCTTCAGGTTATTCGATAAGGGGAAGTTTTTTTTCCTTAGATGTACGTGGCCTTATCGTGTTAACCTCGGGACCGTTTCCGACCCTTCTCTAACCACTAGGCCATTTGGTGATGGTTAACAAGTAGCTTATGTAATATGTTATCTTCTTGACCAGTTTTCTCTACAATAAAAGTGCTGAAAATAAATATTACACACTACACTTGCTATAATATACCACTAGTGTTCAAGATTTGAACCAAAAATATAACCAAAAGAATGATTATTGGAAAGGTATACTTGTACCAATCCATTGAATTTGGTAGAGGGGTAAAGTAGCTTTTGTAATACCCCACACTGGTATGATTTGATTTGAAAAATGTGAATGGTAGCAAAGGTCAAACTAGCAATCCAAGTACTGTCTGTGCTTTTAACACCTTTAATGGGACAATACATATTTGATCCAAAATTCATCTAAAATGTTACTTTGGTATCTTTTTGTTTTCAAAATATAGGCCAGCACTGTAATGCCGGTTAGAGCCAAAGGTGTCATTCGTCATGCATGCTCGCCACTCCTACGTGGAGTTTGATTTCGTTCGTTACGCCTCGCCATGACACCGAGTGGGGCTCGTTTTAGCTCGCCACTCCAGCCCTCCTCATGCAGACGACGAGCCAACACTTTTTCTGACCCAAGCTTGCTTTTAATTCGAACGGTAACATTACCGTTTAAACAATAGTGCATTCCCTCTTTTTTTTCTTTCTTAATATATCCCTTATAAATAGAACATATATAATTTATCATTTCAATACAATTTTACACAACATATACTTCAAACACTTACACATATTAAAAACAAGAAACATGAGTGAATCATCGTATTCAAGTGTTAGTGACTTTGAAGAGATAACGGAGCTAGAGATGATGCTTGAAGAATTTGAGCGCGAGCAATCGTTGCAAAACCAAGAAGCCGGTCCTTCAAAACACCATCGATACATCCCCGTGAACGTGAAGTTGCTGAAGCACGTCTATTGGCCGATTATTTTGGTGATCAACCAAAATATACGGAAGAAAATTTTATACGTCTTTATCGTATGAGCCGTAAACTATTCTTAGAAATAGTCTAAGGTATTGAAACGTTTATTGAAACCCATCATCCTCTTCCCGTGCATTTTAACTTCTTTAGACAACGACCTGATGGTAAGGGTGTAATGAGTTTTAGTGTGATTATGAAATGCACATGTGCACTACGCCAATTGGCTTTCGGGATTCATGCTGATGCATTAGATGAGTATTTACAAATAGGTGAACACTGTGCACGTGATTGTCTATATTTTTTTACTATGTGCATAATCCAGTTGTTTGGAAAGGAGTTTTGAAGAAAATCATCCGAGACTGACATTCACAAGTTATGCGACGCACATAATTTGGTTCATAAGATACCGGGAATGTTGGGAAGCATCGATTGTATGCATTGGGAATGGAAGAATTGTCCGAAAGAATGGCAAGGGCAATTTCACAGAGGTGATAAAAAGTATCCAACCATAATGCTAGAAGCTGTCACGTCATATGCTAGAAGCTGTCACGATCTCACCGTTTTGTATAATTCGCCTTAGCCTAAGTTAACTTTCTAATCGCCTTAGCCTTCCGTGTATGCGCTCATTTTTAGTGCATTATTGTTATTTATTAAACCCTAAGTTAACTTTCTAATTGATTACATGGTTGCTAAGTCGAGTCATATCCTTGTACATATTGTTTTGGGACGATTGGGACTCATGGGTAAGTACTTATTTTATGGAGTAATGGGAAAGAACATAATATTATTACCCCCATACGTACGTTAATCTTAAAAGTGCTCCAAGTGTTTTGATTTTCTTAATTCGAGTCGTTAGATTAGTTTAATGTAAAGTATGTAAAGATTCAAGTGTAAGGGGAATGCTCAAACCCCTATGATGTATTATTTTGGATGGTAGGTTAAGAGTGTATGCAAAAAATAAAAATAAAAAATAAAAATAAAATAAAAAAACATACGGACTACCATCCCGTTTTCATTCTATGTTTATTTTATGTTTTTGGTTATTTTTCATTTATTAGCTTAAGTCGAGTCTAGTCTTGGCTTAGCAACGCCATCTTGTACATGTAATTAACTAAGATTGTTAACTCGCCACCAGTAAAACTTCCTTTATCCAACAAAACCGTGTAATTCATATCCCTACACCTAACGTTATAACCCTTTAAAAGACCTCTTTGATAGTTTATCCTAGGTGCTTACGCCATGTGGTGGAGGTTTGATCCTTTCCCAAGCCTATGGTAATCTATTTTGCTATGACAGGTAGTGAGAGATATCTTCCATTTCCATAATGTTATATTACTTTATTACACCCGAGAGATGTGAGTATCTAAACACTATTTGTGAGGTGCTAGTGTATGACCTCCGTGCTTGTCTATTGGTCTTTAGTGGAACGATTATTTGTTGTAATTACTTTTATATTAGTGTTAAATGACCCCTAACTTGTCTTTCGAGTAGAATAAAAGCGCATTTGCTTGAGGACAAGCAAATCTCAAGTGTAAGGGTATATGATGAGGCGAAAAATGATCCATTTTTAGGGGGTCATTTAAGCCCGAATCCGAATTTATTTGATCAAATATTGCCCTAAATCGTTCCTTTTGTGATTTTAGGTGTTTGGAGAGTAAATTCTGGAAAAGAAGCCATTTTGGACGTTTTTGGAGCATAAAAGTGAAGAAAACGGCTAAGTACCAAATTTCCATGCTGAAGATACAAGGTGACGGCGTCAAGACCACCATCTTGACGGCGTCAGACATGAAGAATTAAACACCGAAGGTGGTGACGGCGTCAGAAGGCTTCATGACGGCGTCAAAGTAGCAAGAATAAAATACCGTGGGTGATGACAGCGTCACATAGGCCGTCATGAGTGGATCAAGGCCGTCCGAGGAAGTATATGGCGGCGAGGTGACGGCATCACATGCAACTCTTGACGCCGTCAGCCTACTTTTCCTATATATAGTTTTCTAGTTTTTTCATTAAAGAGAGAGAAGTTTTGGTGAAACCCTAAAGACGATTTTGGTGCCTCTTTTACAGGTTTTTCAAGGGTTCCAAACCCTTGAGACCTTGCATTGTAATTGAGATAAGTGTACTTTCAATTCAATCAATATGTCTATGTGTTGGTTGTTTATCTCTTGTTCTTGTCTCAATTCTACTATGCTAGGCTAGATCTCTTTTGTGTTTGCTTAGATCTAATGAAACCTAGATGTTGATTATGTGTTGATTACTTGTCTATTCTTGTTTTGGATGAATGATATTATATGTTAGGCTTAAGAAAACTGGCAGATCTCCAAATGGTAACATGCTTGAACGTCTTAAGAAACATGAACCGAGGCGTACTAGGTCTTTATTGGTTGTATTTAATGCATGAGCCACTGTTTACAATCCCTATAGTTGTGCTGGGTCATGGTGTAGGAGGAGATAAGAGCTCATAGAGTTGGGGAGTTATGTATGCCACCCCACGAATGGTATTAAGGAATACAATCCGTCATCCATACAAGTGTAACAAGTAATTAACATGTAAAAGATATCTAGGGAGTAATGAAGTCTAAGTAAACACAATTTCTCCAACCACTGCTCACAACCTTAGTATAATTAGTTTATTTTCATTTTTATTATTTTATTTTGATTGCATCTTAGCTTTGGGTTAGTTGAATAGCAACTAATTCCGCCCACTCTTCCAAAACCCGAGATTTTACTTGCTTTTATAAAAATATAAAAATACAAAAATAATCATCTCTCACCTTTAGAACTATTAATTAGGTTTTCTAATCCTAGCGACACTATTCCTAAGCTGAACGATCAATCCCCCGGTACTTGTCACTATACTATACTACAACGATCAGGTACACTGCCTGGTGGAGGTTGTAAGCTTCTCGAGATCCCTCGAGAGGTAAAGCAAGGTGCGATTCCCACGCATCACATACACTCTTACCCTACCATCCAAAATAATACATCATAGGGAATGTACATTCCCCTTACACTTGAATCTTTACATACTTTACAATAAATTAATCTAATGACTCGAATCAAGATAATCAAAACACTTGGAGCACTTTTAAGATTAACGTACATATGGGGGTAATAAATGATGTTCCTCCTCATTACTCCATAAATAAGTACTTTACCCATGAGTCCCAATCGTCCCAAAACAATATGTACAAGGATATGACTCGACTTAGCAACCATGTAATCAATTAGATAGTTAACTTAGGGTTTTAACAAATAACAATAATGCACTAAAAATGAGCGCATACACGGAAGGCTAAGGCGATTTGGGTGTACATTTAAGTGGGGTGTAACAAATTCTTCCTTTAAGTAAGATGCTTAAAGTTAGAAACGAAAAGATAGGCTCGGAGGGGTGTACTAGGGGTTTCGTATACTAAAAATGAGTACAACGCTAAGGTGTGGGAAAAATTAGTTGACTTAACTAGCCAAGTAATATGACTTAAATGGTCAAGTAATTATGATACGGGTTTAACACAAGGGTGATCCTAATGCCTCTTATCATGTAGTAAATCCTACTACACGAATGTAGTCTCACTAGCGGTCTCGGGATGCATCACTAACGCAAGTTCTAGAATCTAAATGCTACCGGTACACTCATAAGCACTAATAGTGAATGCTTTTCCTATCAAATCTAAAGGCGAACCTCACATATTTGGGTGGAAAATTTTTCTGAAAGTACGGTTATGTGCTAGTCATACAATCTCCTATCCATGAGACGCTTGCTATGGTTAAAGTTTCACTCCTAAATGTTGTAAAAAAATTTAAATTTGGCGCTAAAATTGCACTAACAAGTATTTCTCATAGTTTTATTACACATCTACCATTAAACAAAACAAACTCAAGCGAAAGTGTACATGTAAGGTATCATCATTTTACCCTCCCCTTACACTTAAGATGAACATTGTCCCCAATGTTCAAGTAAAGAATGTAAAAGTGAAAAAATAAAAAAGAATGAAATCAAATACTCCCCTGATTCGCTCGGTATGGATAATAAGGTGGCCAGGTTAAATCTTCCTCCAAGAAAATGAACAATCAAAGCTTCCCTTCCAGAATATAAATCATCTTCTTGTCATACATAACCTGTAAATCCTGAGAAAATAGACAAGACAACCTCGCATAAAATCGGCGGTAACCTACATAAGTTACTAAATCTTAGAAAACAAAATAAGATATAATGCTTGTGGAATGAAGTTTGCAGATTTCCTGGAGATTATAAAACTTAATAATTCACAAAAACCATAAGACTCCGTTAGAAAAACAAAACTGGTAAAATTTCCAGATTTTTACACGTGACGCCGTCAAGAGTTAACTCATGACGCCGTCAGAAGTGACCTGCAGAAATTCTTATGTTAAGTTTCCGGAAAATTTCTGGAAAAACTTGGTCCTACTTCCTGGAAAATCCTGCAAAACTTCATTATGACTCAATACAAGCATTTGACTCTAACAAATACGAATATACATGTTCACTTAATATTGTGGAGAATCATGATCGGTTTGTTTCTTAAAAACATATTTGGGGTTTCCCCTTACACTTATCTTTTACAAAAATACCTTTGGGTGAAGTTAAGACTAGGCCAAACAACAAGGTAAAGTATTTCCACTATTTTAGTTTTGAAACATGATTTACCAACAATAAAAATAAAGCATGCATATGGAAACAAATAACATTCAATCAAACAAACAAACAAACAAACAAATAAATAAAGCTTGGGTTGCCTCCCAATAAGCGTTTGTTTTTGTTTGAGTCACGAGCCTGACTCTTCCCTTATTTAACGGAAATAGGGGAGGTTTTCCCTACACTTAGGATTAAGTGCGGGTGGAAGTAGCGATACACACCCTTAGGGTGAAAATATGTCACTTGAGGTAAGAGTGGTGGATGAATTATATGCTCAAAGGGGTGTGCTCCTATCATCATAACCTTAACAAATTTAATCGGGTTAATGGGTGGATTAAGATTTTCTCCTAGAAAGGGATCATTTTCTATCAACTTCGAGAGACTCCTAGTTGGGAATCCATCTTGACCTAATAAACCCGGTTTAAACCCATAATGTTTCTTGTGATAAATCATAAATGGGTGATGCAAGCATGTAAGGTCATTTTCCACTCCTATATTGGCTTCCTCTCTACAAGGCTTAGAGTCCACTACCTTTGTCCTAAGACTACCCAGACTATATGATTTGATGGGTGGATCGGAACCTATTTCAATTCCTAAATTTTCATCCAAGGATGGAAGATTAGGTAACGGTTTTGGCTGAGGCTCCGGTTCATCAAAACTAGGAACTTCCCTAGAACTAAGAGTAAGGTTATCATTATAAGTATTCAAACCTATATCCTCTAGTTGTGTTTGGTTCAAAGGTTCTACCTCTATTGGGGTTCCTATAGTCTCTTCTACATTTTCCGGGTAAGTCACGGGCGGTGTGTGTGCCTCAAATGATGGTAGGACTTGTGGGATACTTGGTGGGCTTATGCTATTTACTTCACCATTCCTTTTATCTAGATTACTTATGTGTTTATTTTGTACTATGGCATTACATGACAACCACTTAGGTATCTCAACACTAATATATTCATCCCCAAATAAACTTGTTTCATGATCCTGGAAATTTATATTCAATTGACTTGTACTAACGTTTGTTGGGTTGTCTACCCTATAATAATATTGGGCACAATCTTCTATGGCATCCCATGCTTCTTCAGCACTTAATTCCCTAAAGTCCCCATTGGCAAAATCCTCAATGCGCATTTGGTCATATTGGCCAACACGATAGTAAAAGGTTCAGGTAAGGGATGCTAAAGCGAAACTATGATGAGGGAATTTTCGGAGTAAATTTCTAAAACGAGTCCATGCATCATATATGGATTCATCTCGATATTGTTTGAAATTCGAGATGTCAATAGGGTAGAATGGCCTTTGTGGTTGGTGGTATGGTAGATTCGCGTACTCCATAATGGTGAACGGAAGAGTCAATGGAAATTACGAACAAACACACAAAGAAAAAGATAGACTAAAGAAAATCTAAAAATAAAAATAAAATCTTACTAGAAAGGAATCTAACAAGTAAACCTAATAAAAAGGGATTCTAACCTAGATAATAACTATTTCCCCGGCAGCGGCGCAAAAAACTTGATGCGTAGGGATTGCACCAGGCTTTACCTCTCAAGGGATCTTGAGAAGCTTACAACCCCCACCAGGCAGTGTACCTGATCGTTGGAGTATAGTATAGTGACAAGTACCGAGGGATTGATCGTTCAGCTAGGAATAGTGTCGCTAGGATTAGAAAACCTAAATACTAGTTCTAAAGGTGAGGGATGATTATTTTTGTATTTTTATATTTTTTTGAAAGCAAGTAAAAATCTCGGGTTTGAAGGATTTGGGCGGAATTAGTTGCTAGTCAACTAACCCAATACTAAAGATGCAATTAAAATAAAATACTAGAAATGAAAATAAACTAATTTAACTAAGGTTGTGAGCAATAAGTGGAGAAATTGTGTTTACTTAGATTTCACTACTCCCTAGATATCTTTTACACGTTAATTACTTGTTATAGTTGCGTGGATGACGGATTGTATTCCTTAATACCATTCATGGGGTGGGGCACTTAATTCCCCAATCCTATGAGTGCCTACTTCACTCCTATGTCGAGCCGATTAAGAAGCTCCTAACATGGGATCATTAGAATTTACTCATGCATTAAATACAACCAATAAAACCTAGTGCACGTCAGTTCATGTTTCCTAAGACGTTCAAGGATGTTACCATTTGGAGATCTGCCAGTTTTCTTAAGCCTAACATCGAAATCATTCATCCAATACAACCATAAACAAGTAATCAACACATAATTAACATCTAGGTTTCATTAGATCTAAGCAAACACAAGATAGATCTAGCCTAACATGATGGAATTAAGACAAGAACAAGATATAGACAATCAACACATAGACATATTGATTGAATTAGAAGAACACTTATCTCAATTACACATGAAAGGGTTCAAGGGCTGAAAACCCTTGAAAAACCTGTAAAGTTCGTACTAAGTTCGGCCTAGGGTTTCTCCAAAACTTCTCCCCTTTTTATGAATGAAAATTAGAAAACTATATATAGGAAATTGAGGCTGACGGCGTCAAGACCAAATTGGTGACGCCGTCATCTCACCGCCAAAAGAATTCTCGGACTGCCTTGATCTACTTCTGACGCCGTCACGTTATAGCATTTTCCAGGCCGTCACTTATTTTACTCTTGACGCCCATCCTTGTGACGCCTTCATTTCTGTACTGGGTCGTCATGGACTTTACTCTTGACGCCGTCAAATTATTGCTCTTGACGCCGTCACCTACTGTTCCCAGCTTGGAAAATTAAGTATTTGGCGTTTTCTCACTTTTATGCTCCAAAAACGTCCGAATTGCTTCCTTTTCCAGATTTCTCTCCCAAAGTACCTAAAATCACAAAATGAACGATTTAGGGCAATATTTGATCAAATAAATTCAATTCCGGGCTTAAATGACCCCCTAAAAGTGGTTCATTTTTCGCCTCATCAGACGACCTGATTGACGACATCGCCGACGTGGAGCCATTTGAAGTATACGGAAGAAAATTTAAGCATGGGTATTATCTAGCTGATGGAATTTATCCAGAATAGGCAGCGTTCGTCAAATCATTCACGGTTGCAAGTAACCCAAAAAATGCTGCATGGAATGCGAAACAAGAAAGTGCTCGAAAAGATATCGAGAGAGCTTTTGATGTCCTCCAAGGACGTTGGCGTATTATTGCCCAACCGTCGCGGTAATTTACTGTGGGCAAGTTACAGAGAATCATGTACTCGTGCATCATAATGCATAACATTATCTTGAAAGATAAAAAATATGCGATATCCGAAGCTGCCGAAATGCATATTCCTCCGCAACCACATATGCAAAAGACATGGGTTGAACGTTGCACAGTGCATAGGAGACAAAACAAATAACTACGCGATAAACACATACACAGAAGACTTCAACGATGTCTTATCGAGCATGTTTGACAACAACAATAATGGGAAGAATTTCAACAAAATAGAGATAATTAATTTCGTTACAGCTTGATGTATTTTATTTCGTATCATTTATTTTTTTTTCGTGTCATTTTTTTTCGTATTGTAACTTTTTTAATTTGATGAAATAAAATTAGTATGGTGTGGTATTTTTAATTATTTGTGAAATGAATTTAATTTATTTAGTGAAATGAATAAAAAATAAATTTGTAAGTGGTGGGCCCCAAATGAGTAACTTGAGGTTAGTTGTGAGTGAGGAGTGAGTTAGTTGTGAAGAGGTGTTGGGGTGATGCGGCACCCGTGGGCCCAAATGAGGAGGTTTGCCTAGTCATGGCACCTTTGGCTCTTATTGTTACATGGTGATTTTGATTCACCGATGCTTCTAGAGCTCAAAGGGTGGCTTTCCCTTGGTACAAAGTAAGGGTAACCATGGGTGGTTTGCGGCTAAAACCAAATCCCGGATCAAAAATTCGGTTTAAGTTTTTTTAATCCAAACCCACAATAAAAAAGTTTGGTTTGATTTTTTGCGATTCGATTTTTTATTTTTTTATTCGAAGGCCATCTTTTTTACAAGTGAGAAATCACTCTCGCTAACAATTATCACATGAATTTAGACGAAGTTATCTAAAAGATAAAGATTTTTCATAGAGGTAAATACAATTATGATGGTATTAGAATCGTCTCATATTTTTTTAAGGGCCATATGAAATGAAGAAAATTTTACGAATTTATTGTAATGTTAGCTAAATAAAAATCTGTTATGAATAAACATCTGTTACGAATATTTAATATGTGTGTCTCTTAGTTTTTAGACTTTGGTGATTACTTGTATCAAAACTAATACGTATACTTTTCATTAGTTTTATGTATATTATTATGGGGTTGCTCGGTTTTTTGGTTTGGGTATTCATATAAAACCAAAAACCGAACCAAAGCTTTTGATTTTTATAAAAACCAATACCACATCACCAGTTTTGAAATGCCCCTTAGAGAGGGAGGTACGGTTGTGCCATTGCTTAGTGCCAAAGAACGGCACGATAAGAATGAACGACGCACCATACCAAGCTTCGCGCCAAACCACCTCGTACCAACCGGACCACACGACGCCATTGATTTTTTTTCCTTTTTTTCGACCGCTGCTTTTGAAAATGACCAAGGAAGGGAGCGTTTGGTTTAAACGGTAATATTACCGTTGTATTAAATGTTTGACTAAAAAAAATTACCCCCTAATTTAACTATAAATAACCCATTAAATTTTAACAAATCACACACACTTCCAACACATATTATTATCTACTTACCTCAATTTTTTTACAACCAAAATGAATCCTAACTCGACATTGATTAATAGCATGCTCAATGACCCGTCGAACCAAATGACGGGCGCGTCTTCAAATCCGGCCAACAATTCGGGCTCGTCTTCTAATCCATACAATCAATCGCCTTACTTTCCTACCTTCCCATCAAACCCATACATGAATCCCGAAGAACAAATGCTATTTAGTCAATGAAAAATGCAACAATATCAACAACTTACTCCACAAAATCAACAACAAAACCAAGGCAACGCTTCACAACCAAATTCCAACCATGCATCCTATCATCTACGAGACGAAGACTTAGATGAAGACGAAAATGAAGACAAAGATGAAGAGGAGGTGATCCCGACCCCGACGTCGATGAAGACGAAGGGGAAGGGGAAGACGCAAGGTGGTACTCGAGCTCATAACCTGTGGAACCAAGATGAGGAGTTGCTTTTGGCGGAGTTATACATTCAAATACCCGAGGATCCAAAAAGAGGTTCGGGTCAGTCAAAGGAAACGTTTTGGTATAGAGTTCTTGACGTATACAATTTGGAAGTCGAAAGAAAAGATTGGACTACTCGTACCAATGACATGTTGACGGGAAAATGGACTTCAATGAACAAGAGGTGGGCAAGTGGAATTCGTTAGTGAATGAAACAAGCGCTATGAGTGGGGAAAATGATAAAATCCCGAATCGACATTGGCAAGGCGAAATCGTCTTCGGGTTACGGAGGAGGAACCCCAGCATTTTGGACCAGACGCATTGCCACGGCCTGACGGCATGCACCGGATTTCTAAGAGTCAACGTTCGTCAAACTCGACCGCTAGTTCCGGTTCCAACCCGGCAATCTTTTAAGAAATGATGCAACAACAAATCAAGTTAGAGCGCAAGGCAAAGCTGGATGTTATCGAACGAGAGTCACTCACGAGAGTTACTTTATATTCATCTCAAAAGATGACCGAGGAGATGCGAGGGCTACAAATGGAAACAAGCAAGATGGATCCGGTCAATGCGGCGGTCGTGAAAGCCCAACAAGCATGTATCCGGGCAAAGTATCCTAACAACGAGGATTAGGTTTTTATTTATATGTTTATATACTAGGTTTTTATTTTTATGCATCTTTTTTAAATTTAATGTAATGTTTGTGTGTTTTTTTAATTTAATGAATTTTATTTTAGTTATTATTATTGTTTTATGTAAATGAAAAAAAAGTAAAAAAAAGGAGAATGACACCAGATTTTTCGATACCAACTGTAACAGCACAGAATGTGGTGCCAAAGGTTTTTGGTGCCGTTCTGTGTTTTGTTGACGTGGCAGCACTTTTGGAGAACAGCACGAGCCCAACGGCTCGACCGTACCCACTGCTCTTACCAAATTTGACCAAAAATTTTGCTTAAAGAGATTGACTTTCAGTTACTTTTTAAGGACTCTTTTATACTTATGCTACAAACCAGCCACTGAAAGTATTTTTAAAATTTTAAATGAAATTAAACTTAATTATTTTTAAAATAATATGTGACATGACTTCTAAGGACTTAACACTTTATTAGATATGATTTTCCCTCTTCTTTTGTCTTGGCTCGTCACACACACAAACAATAATGATATGGAATGTTGTAGAAGCGAGCGAATTCTTCTTGATTATCTGTTTATCTGTACAGATATTCTCTATTAAATATAAATAACTATGTCTTTGTACCGACTGAACCAATGACTATTCATGATTCCATAATTGAATCAATTCCATACTGGTTCCAAATTAGAAAAATGTTATGGTAAAACTTCATTTAAAACGATGTGGTAGAAAGCAACGTGCGACTTGAAGGACATGATCCGGTGTGGATTCTTATTGTTACATCCACCATTTTATATAGGAATGAAGGTGCTCTTGGCTCGACGTCGTTTGTTCTGTTCTACTAGAACCCTTCTTTTTTTATTGGGTTCTAATGTAAATAGTTCATGATGGAGCTCGAGTAGAAAGTATTTATTAATTTCTCAGGGGCAACAATCTAGGGTTAATGCCAATTAATAAATTGGAACAACTTCGGAAGTATATCTTCGATATAGAAATCGAAAGGATTCCATTCCAACAAATTTTCAAAATTGTTGGAACGGCTAAAACTTTTTCGATCGACAGTGTATCGCGCATGAATCAACCTCGGTATGATTCTTTGATAGAAAGAAATCCCAAAAGGGGTATGTTGCTACCATTTTGAAAGGATTAAGAAGCACCGAAGTAATGTCTAAACCCAATGATTTAAAACGAAAATAAAGGATCCCAGAACAAGGAAACACCACTTCAATTGTCTCACGGATCTGAATAAAGAATCCAAATAAATTTTAAACGAGACAAAAACGGTCGGTTAAAGACCACTCAATAAAAAAATATCTTAAAAATCTTTAATATATTTGAGAATTATTATTATTATATTATTGAACTTGAGTTATGAGTACAAATAATTTTTTTTCAGCAACGCAACTAAATAAAAATGAGTTAAATTGAAATTTGAAATTATATTATAGAATAATTCATTTTACAGATTTTCTACCATCAAATAAAAAAACAAATACACTGAATCAGTATTCACTCATATTATCAAAATGATACACGAACTGTTACTATCACTCTTAGGTTACACCGGAGACCTAATCATCGACGTCTGAGAACGTCACAATGACGTCATATCCGATGAATGTACGTTCATGCTTGCTCCTGATATCACATTTATTTCACCCGAAGAGAGGTATTTGATATATTATTTAACATTTATACCTTACATAAATGAGAAATATATTATGCATGTGCATATTTTAAGAGCGACACGAAAGTTTTCATTACATGATTTAGAGTTTAATACTAACCGCATATAATTTCCAAACTTTAATAAATAGTATATTCTGTCCGCCACTTTTCCCGTGCGAGATATCAAAGGGCTATTTAATATATTTGTTAAGGTAGTGTTTGGCGATGAGCTTTTTAGTGTGTTTGGAATATTATGATTGTTTGGTAATTAATATTTTAAGTTTGGAATTTGTTTAAACGCTCACATTTGAAACGCTAATAAAAAAACGTTTAGTTTTTTCGTCATTTTATCAAATGGCTTGTATCTCAATGGTACCCCATGTTTTACGAGAAGCTCCTTAATCAAATAGTTGTGAGTTCAAGTCCTACTTACGACATGTGAGATAGATTTGTGGTGTAAACACTGTAAAATAGCTAAAATTGCCGTTAAAAAAAAAAAAAAAAAACAAAAAAAAACAAAAACAAAAACAAACTATTAGTTGCTACTGTACAAAACTAGCTAAAGCTACAACCTATTAGGTGTGTAGCTAAAAGTTGTAGCTGTAAGTATATATAAAGTGTAGAAAACATACAATTCTAAGACTAGATGGCATATATAAAGTGTGAAAAACATACAATTCTAAGACTGGATGTCATGGGCGTGAGTGGTCAACACTCACCACAAAACCCAACCTCACCTGGTGAGGCCCATTCCGGTCACTTTTGGTGAAAGGTAAGAGGGAGAAAAAGAGAGTGAATAGTGAGTGACTCACTTTAAGTTACGTTTGAAAAATAGGAGACCCCTATCCCTTTCTATTGTTTTTTATTTGTTTGTGAGTGTGTGTGTCTGTGGTATTTAGTGGAGTATATTTGTATAAAGTAGGTATTTTAATGAAAGGTGAGGGTAAGGTGACCACTATGGGTGAAATGTGAGAGGGATTAAGGGAAAGTGAGAGGAGAGAAAAAGTTGAGCTGGTGCTGATGGGTAAAGTGACCATGTCCTTACCTTAAAAGCTAAAGGTTGAACACTTCTTTCATTAGAGTATCCTTAGGAACGTATAAAATAAAATCCAAATTCTAAAAGGTCTGTTGCCAAACAAGCATACAATCCTAAGAGCACAAGGTGTAGATGGCAAGGTTTGCCTCCCCATTCGGGTCCCACTTGTGCCACATCACCCAACACCTCAACTTCAACTCTTCACAACAAACCCCCTCCTCACCAAACAACAAAACACAACTTCTTAATTAGGGCCCCCACCTCTTACACCTTTATTTTTTTATTCATTTCATTTAATAACCCCCTCCTCACAAAACCAACGTACACAAGCTAACTTTTTGTCAGGCAATATCCTCGCCGTGCCCACGAAGAACCTCCCAACGAAGAAGAACGAAGAGGGGTTGCTGGTGAGGCAAAGAAGAACGGCTAGCCGTTGGATCCTCCACGTAGGAACGGCGGAGGGCAAATTTCAACTGCACCTTGTGTTCTAAATGCTAAAAGCAAAACGCTCATTGCCTAACATAGCCAACTTATAAAACCTTTGAAGCTAAAATTTTGCTTACACATGTATTTGACATGTATTTTTAATGTATCCCCTCTTTTTCCCATACGGTGAAAGAATGGAAACAGAAACTATCTTCTATGGTAATCAAACGAGCCCCTATCTCGGGTTCCATAACTTCCTCAAAAAACTTCAAACTTGGTGAATCAGAATGGGTCTCCAGCGTTGTTTCTTGATATTGTTTGCATTTAAGCGCTGCTTCTTGATATTGTTTGGATTCTTCAATTTGATCGTATTCACCTGATGACTCCAGTACATCTTTTTTAACTGATCCGTACTTCAAATATCTGTATAAACAAGTGTAATGTAGGTGTTGTGGTTTCCTATTTATATTGGTGGCTGTTAAAGATAAACTTAACTCACAAGTGGTCAAGAAGTAAGCTGCTGAAAAAATGAAGACGTGCACTTAATGTTTGATTTTGAAATTGCGGTTTGGTTAAGTCATGTTTAGCAGTTTACATGTGTTGGAGTTTTTATTCTAGTTATGAGTTCAAAATCCTGATATAACTTGTTTATGAATTGATAGCACATTTAAGTTTCTACTCTATCCAAAATCATACCATTAACACAGCTTTGAAAAAAAAATACTCCACTTTTATCAGCATGTTCTAAGTCATTTGCAGATCTTTGGTTAATCGTTACAAGGTGCATTCATTAAAATTATAGAAGACTTAGTAACTCAAAGCTTTTGAACAAGGTGAATTTCATAAAAACCGCAATTTTTGCCACAATTTTACATTAAAAAAATCATGTACTTCACACGCATCCGGCCGAAACCCCTCACTCCTGATCTAAATGCTGAAGGGTACTTCATTGTACTTTGTAGTCAATTAAACATAAGAAATGTTAAAATGTGTTTCTATCTTTAGGCGTGGCAAAAAGGAAGAAAGTAGAAAGAGAAGGAACAGGAGACAGTAAGCTAGAGATAAAAAAAACAAAGTTAAGGACTAAATCACAATTCAAAAAGAAAACAACATGTCTATGGATAATGAGCATTGTAAAGACTAAAGACTTTACACTTATGATATACGTTTTCATTCTTTTGTTTTCCAAATGTTATCTTTTATCAAATATGTTTATTATAATGAAGATATTATCATCTAGACATATGGTACTTTCGCTTTGCTTCTTGCCGTATTGCTTAAGTTCTACTTAACATATGTTAAAAATCATTTTAACTAAGCCTGCTCGATTTTCAGAGAAAATAAAACAGCAACTTATATGTTTTTCTAGCATGAACGTAAATAGGTCGACTGTTCGTCTAATAGAAATCAAAATAAGTCGAATCTAAATAAACTTAACCTTATGTCTAGTTGGAAATTCATTTATGAAACGAGCTTTTATGATATGCCCCTGCTAGTAGATTGAATGTGAGGCTCGTTAAAGATAAGCTTTGCACTGCATTCCAACAGTATGTGTAACCGCCACTTAAACACATAAGACTAGAAGAGTAAAGCCACTTATGAGTAATCTAGTATATTACTTAGACATCTCCAACTATTTATGCTATTTCTCATGATCTATTGCCATTAAGTACGATCTAAAGTCTAAGCATACAATTTGCCTGACTTTCGACCCGTTTGACCCAAAAAGACCAATTTGACCCGTTTCCTCATAGCCTATTTTCTCATTTACTTTAGAGATAAAACATAGCTTGAATCGGACAATAAGGAGAGGTGAAAAGTTATTTGCAACATCAATAACCTCAAAGGATAACAAGTACAGCTCAAGAATCATCGAACCCCAAGTTTTTCTTATAAATTGTTGGTTTGCAAAAAATTCAAATAACCCATAGTCACATGTTAACCCAAGTTAAGAAATTATAAATCGGGCTAAAATGTTAAAGGGGTTTTTCAAACTTTGAACTCCCCTACCCAAAGTACTACCTTTCTCTCCCTATTTATAATAACATCTTTTCTTGCTACTTCCCTTCAGAGCTTGATGTGGGATAATCAACCCAATTGAATTTTATCTTTTAACATGTTTAGAAACAGTGACTTTTTTTATGTTAGCTTGCATTAGTTTTACTTTCTATGGTCTTTTTATTGATTGATTTTTAATATCTTTAAAACATAATCTACTAGGTACTTAGAAGTCATATCCACTGAAGAAAAAGGTAATCACATTAGTTTACTAAAACAAATAATAATTTTCGTGTGGTGTCAAAATTATCACCTAAAACTATATTGTGAGTTTGGGAATTATAATGAACTAGCGGGGTTGCCCGCGCGTTGCGGTGGGTGTGTTTTGTGTTTTGTATTTTGTCGGTTGTACGGTATAATTAATAATTTTGTTATCTGAAGTATGCATATGTTTACTTGGAAGCATAATTTGTTTATATTTACGGTTTTTTTTTTTTTTTTTTTTTTTTTTTTTTTGGCGTTGCGGTTGAAATTTTTTTTGGTTGTTTGTTTTCTCGGTATGTTTTTTTTTTTTTTTTTTAAATAAACAAATTTGTATAAGAAATTTTTTGTAAGTGTATTATTTTTTTAAAAACAAATTTTCTTAAAGAAATTTATGTTATAAAGAAAAAAAAAAAAGATCTGTACCGACCGAGCACTGTAGCGGCGCAAAAAAAAATGTATTATTTTTTGTATTTTTTTTTTTTTTAAAAACAAATTTTCTTAAGGGAAAAAAAAAAAGTACCGAGTACTGTAGCAACGTAAAAAAAAACATAAAAATCACTGTAGCGTATTACTGTAGCACTGTTCATGCTACAGTGTTTGGGCACGTGTCACGATGTGAGAGAGTGCCTGGGTTTTAGATAGTATATATAATAGCTAAGAAGCGCACTAGCTGTAAATGTTCTTTTGGGTTTGTTTCAAACTGTTGACTTTCATTAGGAGCACATAGTTTGTTTCCGCCATCAAGAAACCTTTTAACCAAAAACATTTTAAATTCAAGCTCAAAGTTGCTCAACGTAAAAACATGGTTAACTAAATATAAGCATTATATTGATATAAACAGCTAAATAAGTTGATACATAAGATACAAAAAAAACTTACTGGATTGTTGCCAAGGATGTGTAACACATGCGTGCTAGAAGCAAGTCAAGACGAAGAAAGAAAGAAACAAACAATTATTGGAATCCCGGCCTACTACTCGAGTTTTTCACTGTAATTAGTTAATGGCCTTATTTAAACAAAATCATTATGTTTACTTTTTAACAATAGTTCCAATTTTCTTTTGATATTGGAGATCATTGTGCAATGGTCATGAATTATGATTGTCACTTCGCAAGTCCATTTTGGATTCTAACTTTCACTATTATTAAGAACTTATAAGTCATGTCTACTGAAAAAGGCCAAATTTTCACCACAATGTTTTTGAGAGATAGACATAAGTTGATAAATCTCTGTACCTCTAAACGTATGATACAATTATTTAACATTTTTAGACCGTATTAATTCCAACCAACAACGGTAATGGTGACAATCACTCTAAATACATAAACATAACCCACTTTTATGCAAATATTAAACATAATATACTTCACACACACAAACAAAAAAAGTTTTGGCCAAACGAGTGACAAAAGTGGGAGGACCACGCTTAATTTCTGGTGGTCGTATTGGCCTTCGCGTGTGGTGGTTGCACTACCACAGTTGTGGACGCACACCATTACGCCCGGTCTAATAGTACCATACTTTATCTATAATCGAAGATCATTGGTTAATGGTTATGAATTATGGTTGTAACCTTGTAAGTCCATTTTGATTTCTACGTTGGTTGTATCTTTAAGATTGTCCAAGAACTCACAAAGTGTAAACCACCTAACATTTAACATTTGTCCTACGTTGGTTGTATCTTTTCTTGCTACTTTCCTTCAAAGCTCGATGTGGGATCGAAAACACTCATTTTTTTATTTTTTTATTTTTATTATTATTATTATTTTATTTTTTTGCTAGCTTTTATTAGTTTTACTTTCTATGGTCTTTGGATTGTTTGATTTTGAATATTTTTTAATTTATTTGTAACATTATAAAACATAAGTTACTAGCTACTTAGAAGTCATCACTTAAGAAAAGGTAATCACAGTGATTTACTACTGTAAACAAGCAAAGCAAATTGCAGCATGTGATCGCATCAATTTGTGCAAAACAATCCAAAGGAGAGACCATATAGTTTACCAACAATCGAGTCACATTGAAAACGCAGGATCCAACAGCACTAGAGCTTCACCAGACATTGTTTTCGTATGATAGAAGTACATATTTTGATCAATTTCCAACACACAAATGAACAAATTGTTTCAAGTTCAAACAAATACAACCACAACACAAACATCGATACCTCATTTTCAGCATTTCAGGATATCTCGACATAACAAAATGCTAACAAATTTTAGAACTAATCAGATTACCATTTTAGAAAATGCTAATCAAATTTTGTCAGCATTTCAGGATTCCTCGACATAAGTACATATGCTAACACATTTTGTCATACAGATTACCAACAATCGAGTCACATTAAAAACGTAGGATCTAGCAGCAATAAAGCTGCACACGACAAGTATTTTGAATCTGTGATGCATAAGTTGATGAATTTCCAACATGTAAAGAAATATACTATATTAAAATTTGAAATTATACAGACGACCTGAAATGAATACAATACTAACAAGTAATTTGCTACAGGCCTACAGCCACCGCAAAGTTAAAGACACACATGATATGGCCGAATCCATGCTCATATCCCCGATAAATCCTGGCAGCTTCTTTCACACGTTGCTGTTTGGTGTAAAAGGTAACCATGACCTTCTTTCACATGTTTTAACCAAAAACATTTCAAATTCGGGCTCAAAGTTGCTCAACGTAAAAACATGGGTGACTAAATATAAGCGATTTATTGGTATAAAAAGCTAAATAAGTTGATACAGAAGATACAAAAAAAAAAAAAAAAAACTTGCTAAAGTTTTGCCAAGAATGTGTAACAGATGCGTGCTAGAAGCAAGTCAAAACGAAGAAAGAAACAAAGAAATTATTGGGATTGGGATTACTCGAGTTTTTCACTGTGATTAGTAAATGGCCTTATCTTAGCAAAATCATTATGTTTAGTTTGGAAAAGATCATTGTGCAATTGTCATAAATTATGATTGTAACTTTTCAAGTCCATTTTGGATTTTAAATTTCATTGTTATTAAGAACTTATAAGTCATGTCTACTGAAAAACTTTACCACAATGTTTTTGAAAGATAAACGTAAGTTGTTTATATTTTTGTACTTTCTAAACGTATGATACAAGGATCATACTCCTAGAATAACAAATTTTTCTTCTAAAATTGTTGGTTTGCTAAAAATTTAAAAAACCAATAGTCACATTTGAGACCTATGAAATTATAACTGGTAAAAATGGTAAACCATGATTTTTAAAACTTTGAACTTGCCTACCTTGAATACTACCTTTCCCTCCCTATGTATAATAACAGTTTTCTTGCTACTTTCCTTCAAAGCTCGATGTGGGATGCTTAACCCAATTGACATTTATCTTTTTTACCCGTTTAGATTAAACACTGACTTATCTTTTATGCTAGCTTGCATTAGTTTTATTGTCTTTGGATTGTTTGATTTTTAATATTTTTTAAGTTATTTATAACATTATAAAGCATAAGCTACTAGCTACTTAGAAGTCATATCCACTCAAGAAGAACATAATCACAGTAATTTACTACAGCCACCACAAAGTTAAGCACAAACATGATATGGCAAAATCCAAGCTCATATCCCCGATAAGCCCTGATGGCTTCTTTCACTTGTTGTTTGGTGTAAAAGGGAACCAAACCTTCTTGTAGATGACTTGCTACCTGTAGTGCTCGGGGTGACCCTATCCTTATGAGATCAGAAACGGGACCATTGTGCAATGGCCATTGATTGTACGAATTCTAAACTGCCATAAATTGGAAAAAGAACGTTTGTTAGCTACATAGAAGTCATGTCCATAAAAGCTCTAGAGAGAACCACTGACATGCTAAGTTTTAGAGATGCGGACCAAGATTTACATGGTTTTATACCTAGAAAAGAGCAAGCACTAGCTGCTTACCTTTGGCTTAGAACAAACAATACAGTAACCTCATTTTCTGTATTATTTGTGTGAATGAAACTGGCAACGAAACAAATCAAATGGCAACATATGTATCTAACAATGGACGGAAGATTAGATGACCTATTTAGCATAGGATAGATCGTCACAAGAATCACCTCTCTCAAATACAGCAGCTGCTCCCATTCCTGTGCCTGCATTATACAAGTTGCTTAGCATTCACATCGACATGACACCAAATCGGCAGTCTTTGTCACGACGCTTCATCTCATGCAGTAGAGTAGCAACACATCATGCTCCTGTCATAAGTCTCATGATTTAGATATCTTCACAAATCACAACATTAACAGGAGCCAAAATCTTGAAAAGAACCGATTAAAATGATAAGCAATACGGGTCTAACCGGATATAGCTACCCTTTTAGATAATCAGCTATCCTGAAATCAGACTATTATATTCTTTATCCAAATGTGATTATTTTTTATGTGAATTAGTTTGTGAATGCAATCCCAAACGCCCCCTAAACCGTAAGTGAAAGAGGGTGTTTGGGATTGTGTTCATGTGCTTATTTGCTAATCTTTAAGGCAACTTAAGCAATTTACACTTTAGAGTGTTAGGATGAAACTGGTTATCTGTTAATTTTAGAGTAAATAAGGCCTTAAAGATAAGCAGGTTGATATTTTTGTACCCTAAAAGCAGATAATCAGTCAGCAATCCCAAATCCCGATTAGATGATAAATGATTAAACCTTTTAGATGGAATATCCGTATCGCTATATAGATTTACAGTGAGTAGGGCTATATTTTTCATGTGCCAGAAGTTTTAAATTTAGTTATTAGCTTGAAATAGCGAAATTTCAGAGCCTAAAATGGTGTGTAGCACAACATAGCAACCTTTTCAAGTCATGATCAAATACTTTCTAACATTTACTCTTTCAGATGCTACGTATGATTATGGCAATGGGGCGTTTGAACGGGCCTAGTATAATGAACTATGGTGGAACTATTAAGGTCAGTATCCGTTGTTGTTTGAATACCTTATAAAACTTGTTTTGTTTTTCACCATATGATATTTGATTAGTTAGCTACGTGTTTGTTAACCATTTACGGCGTCAAGGAACATTTTAATAGTACTAAAGTTTCAACACCTGCTGAAGATCCATTGAAGTTGGATGAGTGCCGTTTAGCTCGAAAGTATATTCTTGATTTATTAAGAATGGTCTTGAAACCGAAAGACATAATCAATCCCAAATCAATGCGTAATGCTATGGTTACTGTTATGGCTTTAGGAGTTTAGGTGGCTCCACCAATGCCGTATTACATTTGATCGCCATAGCAAGTTAAATAGCACACCAGGTATATATAACTTGGATCCGTGACATCCGTCGATTTTGACTAATATGACTTCACAGTTTGGGTAGCGCTGTGGTGTCAAATTGAACTAAAGTATGCATCTTACATGGAAACATAAAGTTAGAAACTATGCAGGTCAGTTGGTTTAAGCTTGACTCTTGACGATTTCCAAAAGGTCAGCGATGAATTTCCATTTCTTGCGGATCTTAAACTTAGTGGAAAATATGTCATGGAAGACGTACACAAGGTTTGAACAAAAAATTTTCATTTGCAAAGTTTTTTGGGAGATAACTTCCGGAATGTCAAATTGGTAATTTTAGCTGCAAGATTAGCTACAAAAGCTAATGACAGTGACTTTCATGACACATTTCCAAAACGAATATCAATAAACTGATCATGATTAGCCGAAAGAATATCAAGAAAGTGTTTATAGTAAACTTGCATTAGTTTAAGGAGCTATAAGTGTAGGTTGAACCCTTTTCATGAAACGTTAACGGGAATGCAGGAAGGTGGTCCAATTGGTCTAGTCCAAAACGGAGATATAATCACAATAGACATCAACAAGAAGAGAATGGACGTTCAGCTAACAGATGAAGAGCTAAACGAGCAACCAAAGTCATGGACCCCACCAGCGTACATGGCAAAGAGGTGTCCTTTACAAGGTATATTTCCTTTAATTTGTTCTAGAAACTATATGTCATCTTTGGCTTACAATAAGAAATTTACAAATTTTCAAATCCAAAAAGACTTCCAGATATTGTTTTGCAGTAAAATTTCTAGAAACTAAATGTCATCTTCAGACTTCCATATATTTCCTTTACTTTACTTCACTCTCATGTTATTTGAAAACGTGACGTATCATGTTGGTATGAACTTACTTTAGTTCACTCTCACGTTATTTGAAAACATGTCGTATCATGTAAGTATAAACTTACTTTAGGCGATCTATATCCATATCTCATCTATATTTTTAGTTAAACTTGAACCCAAACCAACAACCTCAATAACCTTAAAGCTTAACAAGTACAGCTCAAGGATCATAGAACACACAAGTTTTTCTTATAAAATTGTTGGTTTGTAAAAAATTCGAATAACCAGTTGTCACATAACACCCCCTAAGTTACTAAATTATAACTAAGAGAGAAATGTGCTGCTGGTTTTTCAAACTTTAAACTTCCCTACTTTAAATACACAGTTTCCCTCCTTATTTATAATATCTTTTCTTGCTACTTTCCTTCAAAGCTCAATGTGGGATTGTCAACCCAATTGAATTTTCTCTAACCACGTTTTACATGTTTAGATTTTTAATATTTTCTAAGTTATTTGTAACATTATACAGTGAAACATAAGCTACTAGCTACTTAGAAGTCATATCCACCGAAGAAAATGGTAATCACATATATTTACGACTGTAAACAAGCAAAGCGAATTGCAGCATGAGATCTCATCAATTTGGGCCAAACAATCCAAAGGAGACACCATACAGTTTTCCAACAATTCGAGTCACATTCAAAGTGTAGGATCCCAACAGCACGAGACAGTATTTTGTATGATAGACGTGCATATGTTGATCAAATTCCAACACTCAAATATACAAACTGTTTCAAGTTCAAACAAATACAGACACCTTAAAATGAAATAATGCGAACATGTAACTTGCTACAACCACCGTATAGTAGTAAAAATCCAGAAACACATAGGTAACTAACAAAAGGTGGAAGATTAGATGGTCTATTTAGAATAGGATAGATCATCACAAGAATCGCCTCTCTCAAAAACAGTAGCTGCTCCCATTCCCGTACTTACATTGCACAAGTTGCTTTGCATTCACGCCACACGTGCAAAAATAAGCACACACATCGAAATGACACCAAATCGGTTGTCTCTGCCACTACGCTTCATCTCATGCAGTAGACTAGCAACACAACGGGCTCCTGTCATAAGTATCATGATTCAGATATATTTACAACGTTAACAAGAGCCAAAATATTGAAAAGAATGCTTGCAATGATAAGGTATCAACATGTTATTTCCATAAACTAGAGAAGGACAGTTTTTCAAATACTAATGTAAGAGGTTATGATACATACGAAACTGCATAAGAACATAGCTAACTATCACCTCATTGATCTCAAAAAGGTCAATATCGTTCACTTCAAGACCAGCAGCCTTGACTGCTGTTGGAATTGCGATAGAAGGGCCAATTCCCATAATCTCGAGTGGAACAGCAACAGTGGAAAAAGTCCTACAATGGTTTAGCATGTTATAAGTCCAATAAAACTAACTGAAAACAGAAGAAAGTTGAACAGACGACATAAATTTTTAGATTCTCGTTTAAAGGAAAGAAAACAATATTTTGTTTATCTCTATGGTTCACCAATAACATTCAAAAGATTGTTCAACCGAAAAATCTTTTAACCAGTTATAACCGGATATAGCCGGGACTTGGCCAGGTATAACCAGATATAGCCGGGTCTTGGCCGGATATAGCCGGTTTTTGTTCGTATTGTGGTGATTTAGCTTCTTGTAAAAACACATCTCGTTTAGATGCTGTTTAGGAAAAATGAGTCTCTGATATAGCCAACAAACCCCATAAAGGGAACGGGTCAAATTCAGATACTATACGGAAATCTTGCACCCAATGGTTCTGTTGCAAAGATCACAGGAAAAGAAGGTTAGTTATGATCTCGAAAATGTTGTTCAGGTCCTGCACTCGTATTTGAGAGGGAGGAATCCATTTAGTTGTACTGGTGCATAAAAGAAAATATCTCCGATTTTAAACAAAAAGTGCAAGTGCAATAACTTCTACCTCCTTTTTTTGCATTTCGATAGTCACTCTTACATCATTCAGATTTGAAAATGTTAATGAGCTTTAATCTACATAAAAATAGTGAGCTTGCAACAAAAAAGCTTATTAGTTAACTTATTCATGAAATCATGTTTTCAGGGAAAGCTAGTTGTTATCAGAGGAGAAGGTCCTAAAAGTGGACCTGGTATGCCTGAAATGTAGACACTGACAAGTGCAATAATGGGAGCTGGTCTTGACGAGTGCAATAATCAGGTGAATTGGGATGGGCTAAACATCTGTTATATTTTGCAGGAAGTTGCTTTGTTAACCGGTGGAAGATTTTCAGGTGGTTCACATGGATATGTCGTTGGACACATTTTCCCCGAAGCACAGGTTTCACCCTTTATGTGTTCTACTCCCTTGTGAATCAGCATGTAGTTTAATAAAATTTTCTTAACTACAATTCAGTAATGGCAAATTAGGGAGAGTAACATCAGGTGAAAATAGGTCATTTTAGCTGCAAGATCTCAGGTAAAAGCTAAAGACAGTGACTTTCATGACACATTCATGAAATGACAGTTTGTTCGGTTTTACACACTATCATGACAATAATATAATGGAGTTGCGTAAGTTAATGACCCTTGGTGAACCAGTTCGGTTGAATCCTTCTCATGAAATGTTAATGGAATGCAGGATGGTGGTCCAGTTGGTCTAGTCCAAAGCGGCGATATAATCACAATAGACATCAGCAAGAAGAGAATGGATGTTCAACTAACAGATGAAGAGCTAAATTAGCAACGAAAGGCATGGACCCCGCCTGCGTACAAGGATGAAAGAGGTGTCCTTTACAAGGTATATTTCCGTTGTTTCTAGAAACTAGGCTGTGTTTCTTTTTTTTTGAAAAACATCTTAACAGCCTCTTAATAGGCTAAATGTCTGAATCGGTCAGACATTTGGTCGTTCAGACCGTTTTTTTTTTTTTTTTTTTTTTTTTTTTTTTTTTTTTTTTTTTTTTTTTCGTTCAGACGCGTTCAGATGCAGTAAGATCTTAATGGTTTAGACTTGAAAGGGGTGTTTGAATGCGTCTTGTTGCCTCTTGCTGACACAAATAAAAACCAAAAAAAAAAGTACGAGCAAGCAAATGTGCGGTTCAAACATGAGTTTTTTTTCCCGTTCAGATGCAGTCAGATTCAGACATTTACGCATCAGATTCAGATTCAGATGTGCGGTTCAGATTCAGATTCAAACCCTCTTAACAAACAAACACCACCTAAATGTCATTTTTGGCTTACAATAACAAATTCACCAATTTTCAATTCCAAGAAAAGGATATTACTTATGATTATATGGGGAAAATGTTATATGAACCCCTAAGTAACAAAATATGATGGACTCAAGCCATTGTGACAACCTCACAATTTAAAGGTGACATGATGCATCAATGATCTGTTTTTGTTATTTTTTCTGTGCACCAATGATTTTCTTTTTTGGTTCTAGTATAACAGATGAGTGCTAGACGCCTAGAAGCAAGTCAAGACGAAGAAAGAAACAAAGATTTATAGGAATCCCGGCCTAATATTTCACATTATATGTCATGAATATTTTTAGATAAGAACTTGAACATAAAGCAACAAAACATAAATAACATCTAAGCTTACGAAGTACAACTCAAGAATCAAAGAACCACAATTTTGTCTTAGAAATTGTTGGTTTGCAAAAAATTTAAAAAACCAATTTCACATATGAGCCCGAGTTAAGAATTTATAACTCGGGTCACGAGTGAATTAGGGTTTTTGAAACTTTGAACTTCCCTAACTTAAATACTACATTTCCCTCCCTATTTATAATAAAATCTTTCTTGCTACTTTCCTTAAAAGCTCGATGTGGGATGGTCAACCCATTTCAATTTTATTTTTTTAGCTAGCATTAGTTTTACTTTCTATGGTATTTTGATTGACTGATTTTTAATATCTCTATAAGTCATCTGTAACATTATAAAACATAAGCTACTAGCTACTTAGAAGTCATATCCACTGAAGAAAAAGGGTAATCAAAGTAATTTACCTTGTATGTTAAACTTAACAGTATTAGCTCCAACTCAGCTCATTACATACTTACATACACCCACGTTCTATATAAGGCTATATAATGTGACCCGATATAATCTTCACATTGCATATTAGTATTATTAGTAGTTAGTTAAAAGTTAGAAGGACTATTTATGTTAAGTAGAAAGTTAATAACTAACTTATGGTTATTTCGGTTGGACATTGACCAAACCGAATGGACACAATGGTTAGGCTAGTTCGAATGGACACAACCATTCTTTGAAAAGACACAATGGTTCAACACAATGGTTGGAACCTTATATATATGTAATTACATGTAACATTACAATGTTTAATGAAATTTTAGTTTTTACTTATTCATATTACTTTTGCAATTCACAAATCGATCCAGAAAAGTGGGACAACAATTGGTATCAAGAGCAAGGATTCAATACACCAAAACAAAAACAAAATTCTGCAAAACATCACATATATTCAAAAAAACCGAAGCCAAGAATACGCAGGATAGGAGAAGGACAATTCGTTTTTTCTTCTTGAGCGAGAGATAATCTGTTTTCTTTCTATTCTTCCAAAGAAAACATAAGAAAGTTGAATAAGAAACGCGTAGAAAAGATAGTGCACGATCTAGTTTACGTAAGGAATTGCAAACGCCAACATCAAGCGTATTGGTGTCGAGGAAGAAAAGAGGAGACTTTGTGTAGAACAAGAGACAACTAGTTGGAGATTAACACAAAGCAAAAATCGTTGTTGTGAAAGAAAAACGTATACGTAGGAATTGAAGATCTTGGAGATAAGTGTGTGGAGATTTTGTTGTGTCGAATTTAACACAACAACAACAACAACGTACGTAGCAAAAAAAAAAACCAGAAACTTTTTTTTGTTTTCGCTGCAAAGAAGAAAAGGAACAAGCAAAGATATTGATTTGTTTCAAGAATTACCAAGGCGTGGTAATATAGAACGTGTAAAGTGGTGGTTGTTTTTCGTTGATCTAATCGAAATTCTAGAAATTTTTTGGTTCGATATCACCAATTCGACACAAAGGAAAAAGATAGAAATTGGTTGTTTATTTCTGGTACGAAGCAGAAGCAAAGAAGGAAAGCAAAATTCAGTCCGAATTTTTTTTTGGGTTGGAGATCAAGTCGAATTGAACAAAAGGACAACGAAGCAAAAAAAAAACAAGGGAACACACAAGGAAATTCAAATCCGTGAATTATCACAACGAGGTCAAAAACAAAATTCAAACCTTTGAATTTCGTTACAAATTTTCATATTATAGATACTCGTATTATTACTAGGATTTCCGAAAACTATTATTGTTCCCGTAGTTTTAAGTATACCACAAAAGATTAGGAATTCTCATTGATTTAGAAAGTGAAGATCATTAACACTTTCAATATGGGCGATGACGCAAATGCAACAACTACATTAAAACCCTTAACACCTATTGCACAATACCAATGCCCTAAGTTAAAAAACACAAATTATACGGTATGGGCTATACAAATTAAAGTTATATTAGAAGCACATGGTTTATGGGATACAATAGAACCTAAGGAAGGCGTAGAAGTAGATGAAAAGAAGGATAAGTCAACTATTGCCCTTCTATATCAAGCGTTATCAGAAGATGTAATTTTACAAGTAGCAAGTTGTAAAAAGGCAAAAGAATTATGGGATTCACTAAAAAGGAGACACGTAGGAGAAGAGAAAGTGCAACAAGCAAAGTTGCAATCTTTAATGATAGGATTTAATGCCCTTCAGATGAAGGATGATGAAACCGTGGATGCATTTTCAGATAAGTTAAACGGTTATGTTACTAAGGCAAAAGAATTAGGCAAAACATTGGATGAATCACTTGTAGTTAGAAAACTATTAGACTCCACACCAGATAGATTCATTCAGATAGTAGCATCCATAGAACAGACTAGTGATCTAGATGATATTACCCTAGATGAGATCACTGGAAAACTCAAGGCATTTGAGGAAAGAATAAAACTCCGTAAGGGAAATCAAGTTGAAAGCCAGGATAATTTACTATTCACACAGGGTGAACACTCAGATAGAGGAAAGAAATTTGTTAAACGCGGAGGTAAACAAAATTATTCAAAGAAAAACTGGCGGAAAAACAGACATAGAAATAACTCACATGAAGGAAACTCAAACTATAAGGGAAACCCAAATAAGAATACGAATAGGAAGGATTTGAGTACCGTTAGATGTTACAAGTGCAATAAGCTTGGACATTTCATGAACACATGTAGATCAAACACAACAGCTCAGGAACATTCAAACCTTATCTTAGAAGATGAAGAACCATCACTATTAATGACCGTACATGAAACCAAATATGAAGAAGTACTGTTGAATGAAGGCCAAATTCAACCAGGAAAATATGTTTCAAAGGATGAAAGCGTATGGTATTTAGATAACGGTGCGAGTAACCATATGACAGGAACCAAAACTCATTTTAAGGATATAGATGAAAAGATAACAGGACGAGTACGTTTTGGAGATGGGTCATATGTAGAAATAAAGGGAAAAGGCTCTATATTATTAGGTTGTATAAACCAAGAACAAAAGGTAGTAACGGATGTATATTATATACCGAACCTTAAGAGCAACATACTCAGTCTAGGACAACTTACAGAAATAGGTTGTAGAGTTATAATGGATGGGAATAAATTGACTTTGTATGACAAGAGCAGAAGGTTGTTGATGAAAGTAGAAAGATCTAAGAACAGACTTTACAGTATTAAACTACGAATAGACTCACCTATATGTCTATTAGCAAATATAGATAACCCAGCATGGTTATGGCATGCTAGATTAGGTCATCTAAACTTTGACGATATCAACAAGATGACTAGAAAGGGTCTAGTAAATGGATTACCTAGAATAAATCATGTAGGACAGATTTGCGATGCATGTTTATTGGGAAAGCATAGTAGAACACCATTTCCAAACCTAGCTAAATTCAGATCAGAGAACCCGTTGGATTTAATATATGGAGACCTTTGCGGTCCTATAAGTCCAGCAACACACTCAGGCAAGAAACTTATATTCTTGTTAGTAGACGATTGTACACGATTTATGTGGGCTTACTTTCTTACTTCAAAAGACCAAGCCTTTAGTACATTCAAGGAATTTAAGCATAAAGTAGAAATGGAATTGAGATTGAAAATAAGGATGTTTAGAACAGATAGAGGTGGTGAATTTACATCAAATGAATTCACACATTACTGTAAGGATAATGGGATAGCTAGACAATTGACAGCACCATACTCACCACAACAAAATGGAGTAGTGGAGAGAAGAAATAGGACAGTGTTATCAACTACTAGAAGTATGATGAAAGCCATGAAGTTACCTTTAACTTTTTGGGCGGAAGCAGTGAAACACGCTATTTACATACTAAATAGGGTACCTACAAGAGCCCTAGTAGATAAAACTCCATATGAGGCACTCTACAGTAGGAAACCAAACCTAGAAAACCTAAGGATATTTGGATGCACAGCTTATGCTAAGGTAACAACACCTCACTTAAAGAAGCTGGATGATAGAAGCATACCAATGATCTATTTAGGAGTAGAGGAAGGATCAAAAGCATGTAGATTATATGATCCAATAGCCAAGAAGAAATATGTTAGTAGAGACGTTAAATTTTTGGAAACTAAACCGTGGAATTGGGACAAGAATGGAGAGGATACAAGTACACAAGACACCTTTTGGACTAGTTTTGTAGTAGAGGAAGTTGACGATTCAAATCAAATACCCGTCAACATAGGAAATGATGATGTAATTCCAATACCGGATCCTTTACCAGATCCAACATCAGAACCAGATTCATTATCAGAACCAAACTCCCCCTCTCAACCAAACTCACCATTCACACCACCAACATATAGTTACGAACCTAACTCACAAAGTGAAATAGAAACTACTATTAGTTCACTTAGAAGCTCGTTAGGAAGATCTGGAAGAATTGATCATACACCAGTTAGAGGATTAAAGGATTTGAAAGCAATCTACGAAACAGCTAGTGTCGTTGAAGCACCTAGTTTACTCTTCATAGAAGAAGAACCTCGTAACTACAAGGAAGCATCAAAAGATCATAAATGGATTGAAGCCATGAAGATTGAATTGGATTCAATAAACAAGAACAACACATGGATTCTTACTACATTGCCAGAAAATCAAAAGGCAATTGGACTCAAATGGGTATTTAAAACCAAAAGAGATGCACATGGAAATATTATCAAATACAAAGCACGGTTAGTAGCAAAAGGATACGTACAAGAACAAGGAATAGACTTCGATGAAGTATTTGCCCCAGTTGCTAGGATAGAAACAGTTCGTTTGATATTGGCCTTAGCAGCATATTATAGTTGGCAAGTTCATCACTTAGACGTAAAATCAGCATTTCTACATGGAGATTTAAAAGAAGAAGTCTACGTTACACAACCTGAAGGATTCGTACAACCAGGAGAATCAGGAAAAGTGTACAAGCTTATTAAAGCTTTATATGGATTAAGACAAGCACCGAGAGCTTGGAATGTGAAGCTTGATCAAACCTTAAAGTCATTAGATTTCAAGAAGTGTAACCTCGAACAAGCAGTATATACAAGGAGAACCAAGAACTCAACAATTATAGTTGGAGTTTATGTAGATGATTTAATAATTACAGGCACTCCAAAGAAAGAAGTAGAATTATTTAAATCCCAGATGGAAGACAAGTTTGAAATGAGCGACTTAGGATTGTTAGCTTATTACCTTGGGATAGAAGTTACACAGACAGGAGGAGAAATTACAATCAAGCAAACAGGTTATATTAACAAGATCTTGAAGGAAACAAACATGGAAGATAGTAATGATACAAAGATACCAATGGATCCCGGTACTAAGTTGGTCAAGGCGGAAGATGGAGAATCAGTTGACGCAACTTATTACAGAAGCTTAATTGGAAGTCTCAGGTACTTACTACATACAAGACCAGATCTTAGTTATTCAGTCGGACTACTCAGCAGATGGATGCAAGAACCAAAAGACCATCACCTGAAAGCAGTAAAGCAAGTAATCCGATACATCAAAGGAACAAGAGAGCACGGCATAATTTACAAGAAAGAAGGCGGCTGCAAGATTACAGGATATAGTGATAGTAGCTATGGAATCAACACTGATCAAGGAAAAGGAACTACAGGCGTAGTATTTTATTTTGGAGAGTCACCCATTACATGGAGCACTCAGAAACAACCGACAGTGGCACTATCATCATGTGAATCAGAATTTATGGCGGCTACAGCAGCAGCATGTCAAGCACTATGGTTGAAAAGATTACTCAGTGAATTAACTGGAAATGAAGAACAAAAGATAACGTTGAAGATCGATAACGTTTCAGCAATAGCATTAGTAAAGAACCCAGTATTTCATGGAAGAAGTAAACACATCGACATTCGATACCATTTCATTCGAGAATGCGTAGAGAATGGACACATCAACATAGAACATGTCAGAGGAGAACTACAAAGAGCAGATATATTAACAAAAGCTCTACCAAGATTGAAGTTCATGACAATGCGACAAATGCTTGGAGTTCAAGATTTAACAAGAAGCAACGATGAAGATTAAGGAGGAGAATGTGACCCGATATAATCTTCACATTGCATATTAGTATTATTAGTAGTTAGTTAAAAGTTAGAAGGACTATTTATGTTAAGTAGAAAGTTAATAACTAACTTATGGTTATTTCGGTTGGACATTGACCAAACCGAATGGACACAATGGTTAGGCTAGTTCGAATGGACACAACCATTCTTTGAAAAGACACAATGGTTCAACACAATGGTTGGAACCTTATATATATGTAATTACATGTAACATTACAATGTTTAATGAAATTTTAGTTTTTACTTATTCATATTACTTTTGCAATTCACAAATCGATCCAGAAAAGTGGGACAACATATAACACCAAGCTCGCTTTAAGCTCGGAAAAATCTCATTCACACAAAAGGCACTGACTAATTTGCGAAACTTCGCGGTATTAGCTCGAACTCGGCTTCTTATTTACATATATTTATGTATACACAAATGCATTTTACATTAGTGTCTGTGATAGCTCAAACTCACCATCACTCACCTGGGCTTGAAGTTCCTGCGGTTCAAAGGCAAGAAACCGTGCTAAAAAATACTATCTCCTATAAAACTTACAAAAGCTTTGTTGCTATGTACCAGCAATACTTGACCCGTCTTTCTTAAATACTGGCCTCCTTTTTGCAATTTCTGCCAAATTTGTTCCAGGACGGGTCCCTTCATCAACAGAGATTGTAGCAGGTGTTTCGTCTCCGGTTTTAGGGTCAACGATCTTCTCGAGATGAACATTCAGATCACAATTCAGAATACAAAACGACTATCTTTACCTTAGTTTTGACTGGAATGATCTCGTCCTTGAACTTCCAAAAGCAGTTGCAGCCGCAGCCTTCCTATGGGAATCAACATATGCAATATAAACACCATTAAATACGAAATAAACACGCACTTTCTAGAAAAGTTCAGTTATACTCACTGCAGCCTGGTCTTGTTCCTGCCTTGTCACGCCAAAGTGATATGCAACAGTTTCTGATGTAATGCCCCTTCGAAGAAGACAATCTTGAGTTGCCATTATGGTATAGGAAGATTTCAGTCCCCAATTATATCCAAAAATTAGTAAGTACCAACCCTGGAATGCCTTTAATATATAAAAAACATATACAGTAATAGACTATATACACATGTAGAGGTATATGTGCCAAGACTCTTGGGTTAACAGATCCGTCCCAAGCGTGCCAAGATCTAAAATTGGCGGTTATAGATTCCAAACCAGCATCAATCCCTAATAACAGACAATTGAACTGGTTCAGAAAGTAAGCACAGGATTTTGGTTCTTGTACATTTCTTTGTGAAGCCAAAGTAAAATATCTCACCAATATCATAAAATCCAGAATTAATAGCTGCAGCTCCATGAGGAACATTGTCTATTGACAACTCTAACTGGCACCATTTCTGAGAAACATGTACAATTGTATATTAGTATTGTTGGAAGATGCAGTGTATCTTGTTGGATAAGATAATAGCCATGCAAGTGGGAATGGTGGAATATCATACAAGTTGGCATAAGATGTCATGCATGAGGTGAATTTGCTCAAAATTATGCCTATAAAAGGCAGTGATGTTTTCCTCTTTCAGTATCCCATTTCCAACGAGTACAAAACTCACAGTAGTCTTTGTATCTCATTTCTATTATCTCCTAGTGTGAGTTAATTAGAGAGTTTGGTATATTTCCTAGTACAAGAGATATAAAGTTGTATTATCCTTGTAACTAGAGAAAAGGTGTAACTCCTAGTTTACATAGTGAAACGTATCTTTCCTTGCCCGTGGTTTTTACCCTATTGGGGTTTTCCACGTTATATCCGTGTGTCATCTTTTATAGTATTTCATATTTTAGTAGCGGGTTTGCTTCAGTCCGGTGTCACTTTTCTCAACAAGTGGTATCAAGAGCTAAGGTTGGGTGTGTGTATAATTATTTATCGTATGCTCTGTGGTTACCACTAATTAGTGGACCCTCCACATCAAAAGATAAATAAGGTTATACTCACTCAAAAGGTGTTCGTATACTATTATTAACTAATAATAGTTTTGTCGAAAAGTAGATTGTGATTGTAGCAATGGCGGCGAAATTTGAAATTGAAAAATTCAATGGGAATAATTTCTCGTTGTGGAAATTAAAGATGAAGGCTATCCTTAGAAAGGATAAATGTTTAGCGGCCATTGACGAAAGACCAGTTGAGGTCACGGATGACAGTAAATGGGACGAGATGGATGGAAATGCTATTGCAAATCTTCATCTGGGATTAGCTGATGGAGTTTTGTCAAGCATAGAGGAGAAGAAAAGTGCAAAGGACATTTGGGATCATCTTGCTCGATTGTATGAGGCAAGATCGCTCCACAATAAAATATTTCTCAAGAGGAAACTTTATGCTCTTCGCATGACGGAATCTACTTCAGTGACTGAGCACGTTAATAACCTGAATACTCAATTTTCTCAGCTCACGTCTTTGAGTTGTAAAATAGAGCCACATGAACGTGCTGAAATTCTACTTCAAAGTTTACCTGACTCATATGACCAACTCATAATCAACTTAACCAGTAATGTTCTTTCGGACTATCTAGTCTTCGATGATGTTGCAGCCGCTATTCTGGAAGAAGAAAATAGGCGTAACAATAGGGAGGACAGACAGGCCAGTTCAAGACAGGTGGAGGCGTTGGTGGTAACGAGAGGGAGGTCAATGGAACCTGGCTCCAGTGGGAGTCACAATCATGGTAAATCTAAAACAGGAAAGAAGAAGAATTTTAAATGCTTCAACTGTGGCAAGCAGGGTCACATGAAGAAAGATTGTAGGAGTTTAAGAAACTCTAATCCTCAAGGTAATGTCGCCAGCACTTCAGAAGATGGTAATGCTCTGTGTTGTGAAGCAGCGGTTGCAAATGAAGGCAGGACGAGATTTGCATATGTATGGTTGTTCGAAACAGGAGCAACTTTTCATATGACCGCAAGAAGAGAATGGTTTCATCAATATAAACCTATCTCTGGAGGCGGATCTGTGTACAGTTGCAAGGATGAAAAACTAAAGATCATTGGAATTGGAAGTGTCATGGTGAAGGTGCATGATGGTACAGTTCGTACTATTCGGGATGTGCGACACGTGGAGGGCCTGAAAAAGAATCTTTTGTCTCTAGGACAATTTGATAATCTTGGTTGTAAGGTTGAAATACAAAACAAGATTTTGAAAATTATAAAAGGCGCGCTTGTTCTTATGAAAGGTGAAATGGTGGCTGCGAACTTATACGAACTGATGGCAGAGATAGTGGAGGAGGCGGAAGCATCTGTTGCTTCACATAGTCCAAGTCATAGAGTTGCAGTAACATGGCATCATAAGCTTGGAAATATGTCAGAACAAGGAATGAAGATTCTTGTTGAAAGGAAGTTAGTTCCTGGCCTCACTAAAATATGAAGCAAACCCGCTACTAAAATATGAAATACTATAAAAGATGACACACGGATATAACGTGGAAAACCCCAATAGGGTAAAAACCACGGGCAAGGAAAGATACGTTTCACTATGTAAACTAGGAGTTACACCTTTTCTCTAGTTACAAGGATAATACAACTTTATATCTCTTGTACTAGGAAATATACCAAACTCTCTAATTAACTCACACTAGGAGATAATAGAAATGAGATACAAAGACTACTGTGAGTTTTGTACTCGTTGGAAATGGGATACTGAAAGAGGAAAACATCACTGCCTTTTATAGGCATAATTTTGAGCAAATTCACGTCATGCATGACATCTTATGCCAACTTGTATGATATTCCACCATTCCCACTTGCATGGCTATTATCTTATCCAACAAGATACACTGCATCTTCCAACAAGTATATCATGGATGGAAGTCGGTATAGATTGTCAATAAATGCAATCTTTTGAATTTTGGACATACGAAGAAAGCCTGGATAGAAAGCAGCCATCCTGCATTCACTTCTCTTTGGGAGCAAGGTCCCAAGATTGATCTATTGTAGGCCTTATAATGAGTTTAAATCAAAGTATAAACCATTATTATATTATGTTTAAGACTTTAGTATGTTTATTTATTGTAAATAAAGTATGGGTCATAGTCTGGTTGCTGTATGGGTAAAAAAGCCACCCATATCAACCCATTTGGTAGTATTGACAGTTATTTTAGTTATTCTAGTTATTTGACAGTTATATGCCAAAGGTTGTGTCGTTTGGACTTTGGTCAATAACTGTCATATGTAATAGTTGTGTCGTTTGGAAATGTATAAATATGTTTTCTCACAGAAAACATATTAACACTTCATTCATAAATAAAATCCTTATTGCAGTCAAATTCTTGTTCATTTTACTTACACTGTTTCATTGCATACAAAACCTACAAACTCATAATCAAACATGGTTCATTTCAAATACATAATGAGAAATAGGAATGTTGGCCTGAACCCTGTAACACATCCATCAACGATATCTCCAGCTTCAAATGGTTGATATTTGTTTTGTCTATTAGTGTCTAATTAAGTACAAGAAAACGATATAAAACTGTAACAGATTCTTCAACAAAACGGAACCATGTCCCTAAAACAGATTTTGAAAATCATACCTTCAAAACTGGCGCAAGTATATCATCAAGATGGGTGTCCTTGAGACCACCCTTATTTGTTTTGCAAAGTGGAGTTCGGTGGGCACAGCGTAAACAATCATAATGAGATAAAAGTATATGATACAAAGGTCCTTCAAAGCAGTAATAAGTAATAAGTGATATTCATGTGATTGACGAAACATAAAGCTCTTAACAAGTACAGCTGAAGGATCATAGAACCCAAAGTTTTTCTTATAAAATTGTTGGTTTGTAAAAAAATTTAAATAACCAATTGTCACGTATCAGACCAAGTTAAGAAATTATATCTTAGTCCGATTCCGATAACAAATGGATTTTCAAACTTTGAACTTCCCTACCTTAAATGCTACCTTTCCCTCCTATTTATAATAACATGTTTCTTTGCTACTTTCCTTCAAAGCTCGATGTGGGATGATCAACCGATTTGAATTTTATCTCTTTTTTATGTTTAGATTAAAGACAGACTTTTTTAATGCTAGCTTGCATTAGTTGTACTTTCTATGGTCTATTGATTGGATTAACTTTTAATATCTCTAGTTATTTGTCTAACAGGTTACTCTTCTTGACAACATTTTTGACAAAATAAGGTATCTTACAGATTTACAATTAATTGCTTATGTTATCGTTTTTGTTTTGCATTTAACTGGTAAATTGAATTACATTGTATGAAGACGCGCATAAAGTGTTTGTTGAAATGACCGTCTGAATTGCAGCTTTATTAAGTCCAAAAGAATTACATAAGCATTAGTGAGTTATCTTTCTCAGTTTGCTAAACAAGTTAGTTGTCATGACTCTTAACATCAGTAAAGATTAGCATTTTCGGATACTTTTCTCATATAATTTTTGTTAAACTATGTGCAGTGAAAGACTGTTGGTTTTAGAAAAAAGTTGAAGGAAAGTCAAGTGGAAGAATAGAATGAGTAAGTTTCATTTTTCTTTGAGAGAAATATCAACTTAAGCGGTATTGACATAATCACATAAATGATTATGATTTTTATGATCGTCTAAGCGTTAATAGAGGTGGGCATCTTGAGCCATTTACTTATAGATTGGTTGATCTAGGTTATGGTAGTATTGCTTAAAGCATGTTGTTCTATGATAAACAAATGATAATATTGATCTCTATTTTGATTAACAGTGACATATTTCAAGCATGATTGTTGTTTCTTAACTAATTTTAACAACTGGAATTCATTTAGTGGTCTAAGATATGTTTCACAAAGTTTATTTATAAATAAAGTATTGTATGTTTACTAAGGAGGTGTACATTATTTGTTTTTGTTTTTGTTTGCCTTTGTGGCTTAATAAATTCTTTGCTTCTTCCAAAAAAAAAGGTGTACATGTTCTTTCTCTTACTGAATTACTCCACATCACTCATGTATTTGTAGCCTCAATAAGTGAAATACGTTATAAAACATATGAGTAGTTTTGAATGTTTACCTTAAATAGCTTATCTTAACGAAAATACATAAAGTGAAATAGGTTGAAACTGCTCATAATTTTAGGAGACAAGCAGTATAAATGAGTAATCCCAAACACCCCTTAAAGTGCTTCTTTAGTCAAAAATAAGAGATAGCAGTTTTTCCCAATTTTTTAACACTATAAAGTACTGATTCAGCTTCATCCTAATGCTATTAAGTTATGTATAAGAATCTCTAAACAAATTAGCAACAATAGTTTTTGCTAACATTATTTAACTTGAGTTAGAACTGAATTATTTTATCAATGGTATGGGTTAACATTTCTCCTAAACGAGGTACATTATTATTTTTTATTAACTTTTACTTCGGGTAATTCACATACTTGTGAATTGGTTTGGCCAACCAAACTGGCATTTCTCTTAATCTAACTATAAATAGGGATCAACTTCTTCGTTTTCTTTTTCTATGTGTGAATGTAGACCTACAGGGTCTATTTCCATGCACTTGAAAACCTGATATATTTTTACCTCAACTACCTTTCAACGACCCTTATAATCTCATTGCATTGATCTGTCATGTGTGAGTGTAAGTTTTTATGGTACAAAAGGTACTTTTCTACAAATTCACAACTCCATGCATGCACTGTTGTATGAAGAATAGTTGTGGTAAAATTGATTTTACTGTTGTCGGACACCGTTCTGTAGATGGCTCTTAATAGTGAACACGACGTGCCTGACAGGTTGTTGAAGTTTTTTAAATAGTGTGGGAAAGATTTTTGCATATGCTAAGCCTCATTTAATTTTCATAAACACCGCATTCTTTTAATCTTTATTCCCGTTTTAAGTCTTTACTGTTGGTTTGTTATCTTGATATATAGATAGCTATTTTGCACCAGGTAAGACGCAGTGATACATCTAATGATTCGGGTTCAGAACCTGATGAGTTTGCATCCCCAAAGGACTAGGAGTCTTGCAAATCTTATGCTAATTAACTCCTGTCCTTGAAGAAGTGAGTATTGTCTTTTTTTCTTCCGTATGTAATTATTGTCTTTTCCGTTATAAAAAATAAATATATAAGATCTTTCTATTTTGTTGTTGAGTTACAAGAAAGGATAGGTATACTAATTTGGTATATTCTAAAGATGCCCTCGATAAAATGATTTTTTTGAGTGAATATTAACTTAGATAACATTTGTAGAATCTGCCCCGAACCCCATTAACTGTATGTGAGTATCTGGACCTAAGCATGTATGAAAACACATTAAAATGTTTATTTACCTAATCATGTATAACTAACATAGACAAAACTGAAACTACAACTCCCTTACATGCTTTCAGTTTTGGTTTTAATTATAGTTGGTTTAAGATTTGAAGTATGAATACTCATTCTGCTCTCAGTATTCTAAAAGCAGCTACTTAACTATTTCATGTTCTATTACGTATAACTCAGTATAAGCCAAGACAAGAGAAGCTACAAACTATGTTGGTCAATTTTCTGGATATGTACTCTGTGAAGATTAAAATCTGATGCTTACCTGTTAGGTATTGTTTTTTTTATTGATAGTTAAAACATAAAGTTGATATTTTTTTGCGTGTTTTTCAGTCCCCAAGGGAATTAGGATTGCCGTAATTCAGTTCTTTCCCAATACATAAAGTATATTACTTAATTTTATATGTTGGGGAAAGTTAGAATTAGTAAACGCATCAGTGAATTAGGAGTGAGACCATTAGGTGGTGTTTGAATGCAACTTAATTGACTTAATATGAAAAAACTTACTTTATTAAGTTATGTAATAAGTTGTTTGTTTTTCACTTAATCAATTAAAATGACTTAAAATAAAAAGTGATAGAAGTGAGAGTCTCTACCTTAAGTCATCTGTTAATTAACACGACTTAATGAAAAAATTAAATAAACAGGGGATATCAAATCTCTTTACATCAAGTAACAACACACATACCTTTTTGAACATTGTGATTCCTCCATGATATCGGATTTTTTTAGAAATTTCTTTATAGAACTTATAGTCTATCTCAATATGTTTCTCTGAACAAGAGTAGCTTGAAATTGACACTCAGAAAGTAGAACCCGAGAACAGTACTAGCTGATGTTGACCGTGAAACGTGACTCACAAAAATACTACATAAAAAATGAGACCAACATATCACAAAATAATTTTATATATAGTCTACTGGTTGGAGTATTTACCTTTTATTCGTCAAAGATTTATTGATGTTCATTAATGGTTTCTTACATAAGCCCATTCCCACATCATAAATTCTAACGGGATTAGTTTATCCATGCATCAGTTAACATTTCTCCTTAAACGAGGTTCATTATTATTTATGGCAGCTTTTACTTCGGGCAATTGAATTCACATACTTATGAATTGGTTAGGCCAACCAAATTGGCATGTCTCTTAATCTTACTATATATGGGGATCAACTTCTTCGTTTTCTCTTTCCGTATATGAATATAGACCTATAGGATCTATTTCCTAGCACTTGAAAACCTTATATTTTTTTTTTATCTCAACTACCATTCAACGACCCTTATAATCCAGTCATTGCATTGATCTGTTCGGATAGTGTAAGTTTTTATGTTACAAATGTTACTTTTAGAAATTTCATTATAAAACTTATCCTAGACCAGTATTAGAAGTCTATCTCAATATGTTTCTCCGAACAGAAAGTGGCCTGAAATTGACACTCAGAAAGTATAACCTGGGACAGTAGTTGGTGATGTTGACCTTAAATAGCAATATATTCACAGAAATACTACATAAAAAATGCCAGCAGCATGTCATAGTAGCATTAGATATAGTCTGCTGGTTGGAGTATTTGCCTATTATTCGTCAAATATATATGGGTCTTACTAATGTTCATTAAAGTGCCTTAAATAAGGCCATTGGCATATCATAAATGCGGAAATGCCTAATATTATATAAGTCCCATTTGCACATCAAAGATAAACTTATATAGAGATTCCCAAGCAAGCCGGAAATTCTATAACAACTCACGCATTTAAACAATAGTAAGCATACAAATGCTAATTATGTTTTAAATATATGCTTTGCCATCAATAGTCCATTTAATAACAGTTAGTTATTTTATTTTGCTTTGATCATGTACCTTTTAGTACAGCTGTGTTCAAGGGTTTCTCGAGCAGGACCATTTCACTACTATGGCGAGTGGAGCCAAATGTTGCCACTAATGATTCGAGAAGTGCCAGAGACTCACATGTTTCTGTATGTATACTCTCCACATCTTAACTGTTAGTTTCACATTTAGTCATATGCTCTAAATTCCCTCCTGAACATAAATATATTTTGCATATTTCATCTAATATATGGATAATTAAGTAACTTTAACTTAGAATATGACCCACATGGGTGGGGATTGCTTAATATATGGGTATCATGTGAATGCTTTTGTTCGTGTAGTATAGCCAGATTTCAACTACTATCATCAAGCAACCTCTTTCCAACTCTATGTCATCAATAGCTAAAGTTCTATCCTAAAATGAGTAATATGTTTCCAAATTTGGCTATCATGTGCTCTTGAATGTGGCATGTACTATCATACACAAACACGTAATTGAATTATATAGATGTTACAGCCTGGTTGTGTAACTGGTAAAAATGAAAAGAATGTGTTAAACTTGGGCTATGCTTGAGTATGTATTTCTTTTATAACATTTGTTTGTTTGTCTTTCTAAGTATCCTAATTAAACAAATTTACTATCAACTACATTATAAAAGTTTTCTTACCAATCCACCTCGATATAAAATAAAAAAACAGAACACATGACCATCTTTTTTATGTGGTGTGAACGGGCAGAGTGGGGTTGGATCAAGACATGTATCTCTTTTGTTACTAATTGACATTCTGCATCCTTTTGCTAGAGGAAAAATTATGTTGCAGACACCAATATTGCTGCATCCATTTTTCGTTGTTCTTGCTTTTTTCTTGAACATGAATCTGTATTTTCATTATCCATCTCCAAGGCAGTTGGAACAGGTGGGTAGGTAAATGATCAAAATGGATAATTGTGTATGGGTCAAAATAGATCAATTTGGGGTGACCTGATATCACTTCTATTTAAGGTGCCTAGGTTTCTTACTGGTTTTCAATTGTTTAAAGAGCCAAGTGTAAATTAAATAATATATATCTCTTATCTTTGAGCATCTCTATCATGTTTTTTATAGTAGCTAATGATGACGTATAGCCTATAGTTGGGCCACGAGCCCAAATTATAGACATTACTAAGCCCAAACCCACCACGAGTGGGCTATCATGACAAATGATTTGGGCCATAATACCAATGGTTTGGACTCACGAAGTCCAAAGCCCAACCACATTACCCGGTTATAGGATAAGGATCTCTTATCTACGGAATTGATATCCTTACCCCGGATAAGCACCACGGCTGCGAAGAGTAAGGAACAAGAAACCTACACGGTTTCTGCGCCCCTATATATATAATGATATATTCTCATTAAAGGTACGATTTACACAATCCCTAACTCTTCAACTAAACCCTAAACCGATTACTTACTCTCACGCCAGAGTCTAATCGTGGGAGACAATCCCACGATAAGCCTAACGGTGTTGTTTGCTTTCTTAGTGCACAGGTTTCATAAGCACTAAAGTTCTAATTGGTACGAGAGCAGGAGTTCAAACAAGGTAAGCCCAACTTTTGTATCAACAAGTGGCGCCATCCGTGGGACCCTACACTAAGAACTCAAGACCAGAATGCCAAAAAACAAGAACTCAGGCCAGCGGACTCCGCAGCCGGAAAAAACACGTGATGATTCACATAGGAAGAAGCATCAAGATTCGACTCCAAGGCCAATCTCTGGAACAACCAGTGCGCCTAGTCATCGCGAGTCGAATGTAACTCCAATCCCCACCACAGTAGATCTACCCTTGGGGACAACCCGAGCCACTGCCGTAGTCCCAAGCGCTAAGGACATTCAGCGCACTCTCTTTACCACTCCCCACCAAGTGGCATCCATAGTGGACAACACTGTGCCACCAGGAGCACCTAATAGAGAGAGGGAACCTCATGCGGAGACGGACATTGATGAATGCTCAAACACTCATCATTTTTGGTCAAATCTGAACTGCAAAACATACAAAAACACTCAGTAATGCATCAAAATACTGAAAATATTTCAAAATTGTGTTTTATATGTTTTAGATGCAAAATGAGCAAAAACAGATGACAAACGTACAAAGTTTGCAAAATTGGCAGTTTCAGTCCCCCAACTTTCATAAAATGACAAAACTAGTCTCTGGATATTCAAAATATAGAAAATTATCACCAAAGGTCCTTTTGAAATCATAAGTTGTCATATTTAGTCCTTTGGTGAAAAATTGGAAAAGTTTTAGAAATTTACAGTTTGGTCCCTGGAGTTTCAAATATTGGCAGAAAAGGTCCCTGGTGGGATAATTTTGAATGAAAAATCATTTTGGGTCCTTGGGAAGTTACAAAAATCATTTTTTGTCCTTGGAATGAAAGTTTGTGAAATTTACATATTTGGTCCTCATATTTTGAAATTTGACATAAATGATCCCCGGGAAATTTTGAAAAAATGAAAATGGCAAAAGATTGTTTTTGAAATATTGGTGATTGGCAAAATTGGTCCTTGTGATTGCTTTGGGAAATTTCATTTTGCAGCCCTCAAGTTTGGCCAAATTACAAAGTTGGTCCTTGTGTATTATTAATAAACCAAACGGACCTATTTTTACTATTACATCCCAACAACAACAACCCACTCCAATCCCACCTTATAACCCCATGATCCAACAAACACCCCCTCAGCCCAATCACTACCCGGCCCATCCCACCTTTTAATAATTCCCTGGTTCGTTGACCAGGTCAAACAACACCCTCACCCCTAACCTCCAACCATAACCACCATTACCACCCCTAATCCCAGGCTCATGTCTCCCCCCTCCTCCACTGTATCACCCACTACAATTAATGTACTCACCTACATTCAACCCCCCTCCTCACCTCATTTATTACCACACCAAACCCCACCAACTGCCATGTGGAACTTTTCCCGCCAAATCCATTTTAAACGGTTGAGATCAAAGCAAGCCATCCAATGGCTGTGATTCAAGTGGGAAAAGCAAAGGAACACTCCAGGACTATAAAAGAAAGAAAAAGAAGGAAGATGAAGCAGTAGTTAGGTTTTATTTTCTCTTAGTATAGTTTTTAGGTCGGCTTTATGTAATTTAAGTTTCTAGTTATTGTAATTAGTTTAAAAAGCTTGTTCTCAGTTCTATTAATGTAATTCAATTCTTATTTAAGCTTAATTTCAGTTTAACTTTGCAAATTCAGTTTTTGCCATTTTTTCTCAAACTCACTTAATATTGTTGAAAGCTATTAGTTCTTATTCTATTAAGCTCAAATTAGTTAAATTATAAGTTTCTCAAAGTTTAGATATCACCTAAAGAATTTGTATTCAGTTTACAAAAAAAATAGATATATATATAAGAAAAATATTCAAAAAAAATAAAAACAAAAAAATGGTTGTCTCTAGTAGTATTGCAGAAGAGAATGATGGATGGCATGGTCTAGAGCTCATGGTGAGCATAGGATTATAGCTTGGATTCTGATTGGTGTTGTGCCTTGACTGCTTGTAAGACCATAATCTCATTACCTTAATCCTTGTTCTTTAGTTGCTGAAGTTCATTGTTGTTTGTTTATATTCAATTTGTGTTAATTTTAGTTTAGAATAAGTTACTTTTCAGTTTCATTAGTTAAATCTTTGTTTTGCTTTATAAACCTTCAAATCTGATTTGTAAAGGGGTGTTTGGATCATGCTTGACAACTGAGTTGTTATTGTTTTCTTTTGATAAAAATTGTTTATACACTCAGCCTAGACCAAAACTAGTCCCACTCAACTAAGCCTTTGGTCATTTTAATAGCAGAAAGTCAAAATCATGCTTAACCTTTTCTTGTCTGTTAACTGTGTAAATTTGAGAGATCATGCATATGTGTAGTGATGCATAAGTGTAGGTTCTAGCATTAATTCAGCTTAGATACAACATATAACACCAATCTCAGTTCATTAGATTCATCACAAATCCATAAAAGTCAAAAGTTCAAGTTTTTCACAAAAAAGTCAAATGTTACATTTCAGATTTCTACAAAACTTCAAGCAATTGTTTGGAATTTTGTGTTAGCTTTCATGGGTTGAATCTTGTTTCTAATTGTTGTCTAGTAGCTCATCTTTAAGGTCCTTGCTCTCCTTTATTTTTGTGAATTTTACCCTGGGCCCCACATTGCCCCAAACACAGCTGCAGGGCTGAGCTGTGCCCTGCTGCAGCAGCTGCACACCCAAACACCACCTTTTGGTGGTGGTTTCTGACCACCTCAGTGGTCCCACAACCCCTCTCTTAGGCTCTTTCAACTCCCCTCCTACCATACTCCATTAGTTGACCATAACTTTGACCTTGGACCCCCTGGGTCCCACCTGGATCAGCCCATCTTTTCTGTCCCACTTCTATGCAGCCAAGTAGGTTCCAAGAGCTTATTTATAGCTTATTTGCTTATTATGTGGACCCTACTTGCTTATTATTGCTTTAAAATGTTCCTTTTACTCAAGTGAACCAGATTCAACATTTGGGGTCCCACTTAAAGCCATTTTAGCTCATTTCCACATTTGGTCAACAAAAGTCAACTGTTGACCAAATAAGCACATCAAGTGCTTATTTTTTATTTTCATAAAAGTTGTTTTTGTAAAAGTTTTTTGTTTTTAGTTGTAAAATAAGTTTCTAAAATAAAAATCCAGAAAAATCAACTTAATTTTAAGTGATAGTTTCTATTTAATTTTATTTAAATTTTATTTTTCATTTTTATATTTTTATTCAGTACTTAGATATTTTATATTTTTATTAAATTCCTCATATATTAAAGTATTTATAATAATTTTTTCAGATTTTTTTTTTGTCATTAAGTATTTATTAGATTTAATCTTAGTTTTATTAATAATTAAGTAATAATTAGTTTTAAATAGCATAATTAGTTTTTATTAAGTGAAACCTAGTTTTTATATTTTTTATAGCTTTTATATGTCATAAAATAATTTTAGAAATTTTCTTATAATTTTTACTGTTCATTTTCTATTTTTCTTAATTTAAAATAGTTTAATTAGGTAATTAGTATTTAATTAGTAATTAATTAATATAAAAATCACAAAAAGACAAAAATACTTATTTTTAATTTTAAAACTTATTTTTAGTTATTTTAAAATTTTAGAAATTTTATTTTCATTTTTCTAGTGTTTAAATAATATTGTATTATATTTAAGTTGTTTAAATATTAATAATTAATAATAATTAGTATTAATATTAAATAATTAATTAGTGTTAAAATTTATTTTATTTTTCTAAAATTTTCTTTTACTTTTAAGTTTGTAAAAAAGTCATTTTCACCCCTGGGTGTTTTCAGATTTCAGTTTTTACTTTTTATTTCGTACGTTTACGTTTTATTTAAACGTGAACGTACGCGTTTTAAGTTTTAAATCGTTTCTGGTTTTTCTTAGCCTCGAGTCTTTTTCATATAGCTTGTTTAAGCTATTCTCTTGTAGATTCTTTAGTTAAATCAATCTCAAAACCCCTTTTCCATCCAAATTCACCCGATCACAAAGCCGTTTGATTACCATCCACACCTCGTCGGGACATAACGACCCGGGGAAACACTATACTTCCACGGAGATTGACTCTGAGCAGTTTGACCATCTTAACCACATCCGTGGTTGACTTTGGTTGACGGTTTTGCCTCAATCAAACATCCTCGCGGTAGAAGAGGATGCACCTGAAGTGACATTAAACGATTTTGTGTCCCAACATTACGAGACCTTAACTAGTCTCGTGCAAGAGGAGGCAAGAAGAAGGTCAAGCCGCAACCTGCAAAACCGGCTAGACTTTAGCCAAGAAAAATCTCCTCCGCGCCACCATGAGCGCAGAAACAATGAGAGGTGCACCAACGTTCATGATTGACTTGGTACAGCATCTAACTCTCAATACTTGGAGGATTACGAAGACAACGCGAGGCACACCAATGTCCACGCTAGGCTTGGTAGCCGCAGGATACAAGATAGACTTAGACGACAACGCTCACCAAGCGTAAACATCTCAAGGTCAGGGAGCAGAAGAATCCAAGATAGGCTTGGGAAACACTACTCCCCAAGTACAAGTCCTTCAAATTCGGACTCCGAGGAAAAACGGCGCAAGCGCCACAGGAGAAACAACTCCTCCTCAAGCAGCTCCTCGGACAACGAAGATAGAGAGACGGGACATTGGAAATCTAAGAACCAACGTCGGTACGATGAGGACGAGGATATTTCCCTTCCTTGGCGTCGCTAAAAGGTTGATGCGTTCACGCGACGCATAAGCGATTTCTCAGATGACAAGAAAAGGCGCATGCCACCAATGTTAAAACATACGATGGCACGGGTGATCCTGATGATCACCTAAAAATTTTCGAGTCAGCAGCTGCTATCCAAAACTGGCCACAACCTGTGTGGTGCCATATGTTCAACTCTACCTTAGTGAGGAATGCGCGAATATGGTTCAGCAAGCTTCCACGACGAAGCATAAATGGGTTTGAAGAGTTGCGGAAGGCATTCCGCCTAAATTTCACGCAACGAAAGAAGTGCGCAAAGAACCCTGTGGAACTAGCCAGAGTGAAACAGCGCAAAGGGGAATCCACAAGTGCTTATATGGAGCGCTTCAAGGATGAATGCATGCAAGTCAAAGCATGTCCCGAAGTACTAAAAATCTCATGGTTCATGAACGGGATCAATAACCCAGAGCTAATACGGAAGTTAAACGATAAAGTACCCCAAAGCTTTGATGAGCTAACAAAGCGTACCAGATCCTTCATCCAAGGGGAAGCAGCGGCGGCAGACAGCAAAAAAGGTTACTCAACCTTTAAACCACAAGAACAGTCTAGGAGACAATCCAATGACCAAAGTGGCAACCGCAACAGGAATTACCGCAACCAAGGCAGGGGAAGGGATAACGACAAGTATGTCCCACTCACAAAAACCCCTAAGGAAATATTCGCGACAGAAGGAGCAAATTTTCCAAAACCTCCACCTATGAGCACTCCAGAAGAGAAACGCATAGGAGGAGGATACTGCGAATACCATGGGCAGAAGGGTCACACTACTAATGAGTGCGTTCAACTTCGTCAGCTAATTGATAAATTAGTAAGAGAAGGGAAGATGGACCACCTTGTTAAAAACATCAAAGAGGGGAAAGATAGACAAAAGAATGTGGCCAAAAAGGAGATACCAAAAAATAAGGCTGACACAATATACATGATACAATCATGGCAGCGAAATACGAAACAAAAAGTCAGCCAACGGTTTTCCAAGGGAAACCAAATCTCTTTCCCCACTCTCACTGCGGACAACGTAGTGGTAGAACCACTCACCATCGAGATACAAGCGGGGGGTCACGATATCCACCACATGTATGTCGATGGAAGAGCGTCTGCGGACATCATGTATGAATACTACTTCAAAAGGCTAAAACCTGAGATACAAAACCAGTTAATTCCGGCCACGACGTCGCTGACTGGATTCACAGGTGAAAAGATTTGGCCCATGGGACAATTACGCATACTTGTGGTAATCGGTAATGAATACCATTCCACAACAGCCTGGATGAACTTCATGGTAATCAGGTCCCCCTCGTCGTACAATGGCATCATTGGGAGACCAGGGATATCAGCCATGCGCACAGTTCCATCCACAGCACATGGGATGCTCAAGTTCCCAGTGGAAGGAGGAATCGTCACCCTATACAACACTACTGCATCTCCAAGAGAATGCAACGTAGTAACAGATGAAGTTCCGCGCGCTCCAGAACAGCACACGACCAAGGTTACAAACCTGAAAGTTGCAATCCACCCAGATTATCCTGACCAAGAGATATCAATTGGGGGATCACTGTTCGACAAGGGCAGAGCAGCTGTGTGCGCATTATTGCAAAAGAACCTAAACATCTTTGCATGGGAACCCAAACACATGACAGGAGTGCCAAGAGCCATCACGGAACACAAGCTAAAAATCCGACAAGGATATCCTCCAATACGACAGAAAAAACGGGGCCAGGCTCCAGAACGCGCAAAGGCTATCATAGAGGAGGTACACAAGCTCGTAGACGCGGGTATCATGCGAGAGGTTTATTACCACGATTGGCTTTCCAATCCAGTGATGGTAAAGAAGAGCGATGGTAGCTGGAGAATGTGCGTGGACTTCACCGATCTCAATAAAGCATGTCCACAAGATTGCTATCCGTTACCAGAAATTGATTGGAAAGTAGAATCCTTGTGCGGGTATCCTTTTAAATGCTTCCTAGACGCATACAAAGGATACCATCAGATTCAACATCAGATTCAAATGGCCAAGGAGGATGAAGAAAAAACAGCCTTCCACACGAGTCAAGGGGTGTATTGCTACACAAAAATGCCCTTTGGCTTAAAAAATGCAGGAGCCACATACCAACGGTTAGTGGATAACGCATTTGAGAAGCAGGTGGGCCGCAATTTGGAGGTCTATGTTGATGACCTAGTCATAAAAAGCCATACCGAAGAGGAATTGGTGCGTGACATAGAGGAAAAGTTTAAGACATTGGGAAGAATAAACATGAAGCCGAATCCCAAGAAGTGCACTTTTGGAGCAACAGAAGGCATGTTTCTTGGATACCTAATAGAACCCGATGGTATTAAACCTTGCCCGGAAAAAACAAAAGCGGTCATCGAACTACCTTCACCGCGCACACTAAAAGAAGTCCAGTCACTAAACGGCAAATTAGCCGGACTAAATCGATTCTTGTCCAAATCAGCGGACAAATCACTTCCTCTCTTTAAAACACTCACGAAGTGTACAAAAAAGGGAGATTTTCGATGGACTCCAGAAGCGAAAGAAGCTTTCCAACAGCTTAAACAAAACCTAGCAGAGCTACCCAAGCTTGTCGCACCCCAACAAGGGGAAGAACTGATCATGTATCTATCAGCGACCCATGGAGCAGTCAGTGCGGTACTACTGACAGACAGAAACTCTGTTCAAACACCCATATACTTTGTAAGCAAAGCTCTCAAGAAGACAGAGACTAGCTACACCGCAATGGAGAAACTAGTCCTAGCCTTAGTATTCGCGGCTAAGAGACTGCGCAGGTACTTCCAAGCGCATCCAATAGCTGTAATTACGGACCAACCCATCAAGCAGGTTATCTCTAAACCTGATGCATCAGGGCGGCTACAAAAGTGGAGCGTGTTATTGAGTGAGTATAATATCTCCTATAGGCCGCGCACCGCGATCAAGGGACATATATTGGCTGATTTCATTATAGAGAAGCCAAATGTTGATACTCCATCACCAACCGGTGATGTACCATTACAAGAACCATGGGTTCTATTTACCGATGGATCCTCGTGCGCAGAAGGATCAGGCGCAGGCCTTATCCTTACCAATCCAGATGGAACAGAACACACTTACGCACTGCGTTTTGAATTCATAGCCACAAACAATGAGGCGGAATATGAAGCATTACTGGCTGGACTCCGCATAGCAAATCAAATGGGTATACACAACCTAGAAGCCAATGTGGATTCACGATTAGTAGCTAACCACGTGTTAGGCGAGTATGTGGCCCAAGAGGAACACATGATCCAATACCTCGATAAGGCCAAGTCCTTGATCAAGAACTTTAACAAGTTTTCCATCAAACAAATCCCACGTGGAGAAAACAAAAAAGCAGATGTGCTAAGTAAGATCACATCCACAAGCTTCGCACACCTGTCAAAACAAGTATTGGTGGAAACCTTGAAGAACAAATCCATCTCTGAAATGGAAGTATCCACAGTGATAGAAGAAGAACATCCCACATGGATGACACCCATCATGGATTTTATTAGCAAGGGAACACTTCCCCAAGAACAAAAGGACGCTCGACGGATACGGCGCACAACGCAGAGATTCGAACTTCGAGATGGTATCCTATATCGGCGTTCATTCCTACAACCATGGCTTAGGTGTGTCGGACCTCTTCAGGCAGACTACGTACTCCAGGAAATCCACGCCGGATCTTGCAGCATGCACTCAGGACCACGGTCTGTTGTAGCGCGTGCTTTGCGATCCGGGTACTATTGGCCTACCATGCACCGCGATGCGCGAGACATGATCAAAAGATGCAACGACTGCCAAGTCCACAGACACATTCCGCGTCGACCACAACATGAGCTAACACCCATCACCTCACCATGGCCATTCCATAAATGGGGAATTGACATTGCAGGACCCTTTCCAGTCGCGGCAGGAGGACTTAAATTCCTCATTGTCGCCATTGACTACTTCACCAAATGGATCGAGGCAAAAGCAGTGGCAAGTATCATAGGCAACCAGGTCAAACGATTCATTTGGGATAACATTGTATGCCGCTTTGGCTTACCAGGAGAGATTATTTCGGACAACGGAAAACAATTCTGTGATAACCCATTCGAAGACTGGTGCGCGCAGTTAAACATCACACAGCACTTAGCGTCAGTTAAACATCCACAAACAAATGGATTAGTAGAATGCGCGAATCGTAGTCTGGGTGAAGGAATTAAAGCGCGCCTAGACAAACATAAAGGAAGATGGGTGGACGAATTATCGCATGTCCTGTGGGCCCACCGCACAAAAATCAAAGTCAGCAACGGCGATACCCCTTTTTCTCTTGTCTACAGCACATAAGCTGTCATACCAGCGGAGATCGGAATGACAACAATCCGTACATCGGAAGTCAACGTCACAACAAACGATGATGAACGACGCATTGACTTAGATCTGTTGGAGGAGCGACGTGAAAGGGCAGCTATATGCGAAGCAAAAGCTAAATCAAAGATGAAGAAGTATTATGATGCAAGAGTCAGAAACACTTCTTTCAAACCAGGGGACTTTGTATACCGCGCCAACGACGCAAGCCACGCAGAAGACACGGGCAAGCTCGGACCCAAATGGGAAGGACCTTACGAGGTCACAGAGGCATTAGGCGACGATGCGTACAAAGTGCGCAACATGAAAGGCCACTAGCTACCACGCACCTGGAACATTTGCAATCTCAAGAGATGCCACCTTTAGGCTACGGCCCACACACTGACACCTCTGCACTTTAGTAAGCGCTCAATAAATGTCTGTGTATTTACTTTTTTTTTAGGAAATTGTCTTTTTGCACTTGCAAGAATTAATAAAACGTTGTGGTTTCTAGCTAACTCCACAACACATTTCAACATTATTGCTTACATCATTCATTTATGTTTCAATTCTGTTTATATTATTGCCTACATGGCGTGCATGCACATATTAAGACCACACGAGGGCAGACAGGATGAGTAAACCTACTAAAATACTTGTTGAGTAAGAGGGTTGCAAACCCATCAACATCGGATCACGTATCCCTGTTAAACACCTTACTATCAAGACGTTGGAGTAAGTTAACAGTACATCCCATGATGGATGCACTTTATCGCACACTGTACGCGTTTAACAAAACATGGACTCAAGACAATTGACTCCTACATAGTGGAATTCGCAGTACGCTGCACTCCACCATATGAATTCAAAACAATTGACTCCTAAGTTCGAACACAAACTCACTAACTTCATACAAAACTATGACTTTAGTACGCATCCCACAATGCGCAACAACAAGTTTAAACGAACTAAGAAACCAAGACACTTGGTTACTAAAAATGATAAATGTAGCACGCTACACATCTACTCGCACGTTTGTTAAGGTTATGGACCGCAAACGTTTATTAAGTTATGGACTTAATGCATAAGTTATGGGCTCAATATAAGATATTATATGCACATCGTAACTCTAGAAAAGTCTTTCACATAATAAAGACAAAAAATCTAAGTATAAAATGATATATGTGTGCAAAAAGTTCCATAATTTCATTTACCAAAAACTACGAGTTTTTACAAGGCTACAACTACGATTTATACATACATATCTACACACTATCGCAACGCTCGGGGGAACGCTCTGGCGCAGCAGAGCTCCCAGCCTCTTGAAGTTTCTTCAACAGCAGCGCATCTTTCGGTGACACAGTCGCCCCACTGACTGCAACCCCATCCGACCTAGGAAGATGCGCGGCACCCACACCGCAGAGAGTGGCCTTCCCATTAAGACCTTTCTTCTTGGCCTCCCTCTCTACGTGGCGCTCTAAGACCTCCTTCAGCGGAACCTCCGTCTCAATAGCAAAAGGGTTAAGCATGTCACGCGGCTGCGCGAACACTGGAACCTGCAACTGAGACTCATCAGGCTTCAAGAAAAAGTCCGGCTCAGCCTCTGCGTTCTCCGCTATGTGCCTCCCAAGAGTTAATCCCTGCATAATCAATCTGATAGGATAATCTTGGTCGCGCTCCAGCCGCGCAATGTGCGGAAGCTCGAAGAGCCTCATTCCTTCCATCGCCTTGACAAGTTCTTCAAAGGCACCAGCATTGTAGTCAGGAACCTCAGCGGGGAGAACGGTCAGCAACTGACCCTCAGCAAGCTCCTCCACAGCCTGCGCCTTGCCACGAGCAACGGCGTACTCCACCACCTTACCAAAGGCACCCACGACCTCTGGGGATTCCAAGGTGCCCATGGCAGCCAGGCGCAAGCCATGGCTGATCAACCACCTGCACAAACAGCAACAAATACATTAGAAAGGAAGAAAAAATACAAGAATTAAAGAGGAATGTACAACAAGTACCTGCACTCCGCAATCGTAGACATAAGATGAGGATACAACTCCTCATCATACTTTATGCTTAACCTGCACAGCTTTTCCTCCTGCGCCTCCACAGAACTCTCCACCTTCTTGCCAAATTCAGCAAGCTGGCCGCAGAGCTCATTCTTCCTCTCCTCTAGATATTTTACCCCCCAGGCGAGGTCAACCATGTACTGCTGCGACTCTCCACGTTCGCGCTGCAGCTCAGCCATCACCATCAGCTTCTCCTCAGTCGCCTTCTTGGCGCACTCATCGGCAGCCAACACCTCTGCCTGTGCCTCAGCCAACTGCGCCTTGAGCTGAGCAATCTGCTCATCCTTCTCAGCAAGGCTGCCTCCCTCCACCACAGCCCGCGCCTTTAGCTGAGTGACCAACTCAGCCTGGCGAGCAGCAACACCAGCTAGCTCCTCCACCAACTCATGCGCAGACATCTGCACGACTGCGCCGCTGCCTTCAAGGGCTCTTCCACATGGGCAGTCTGCGGTGATGCTGCACGATCAGCAAACACCGCATCCTTATGAGCAGCATGGTCACTACAAAACAAAGAAGGTAAAATTAGTGTGAAGATACAGCAAATAATGAAAATGAAAATTGTAAATACTTACACAAGAGGTGGGGACTTGGGCAAATTCTTCTCTGCGCCAGATATGGACATATCATCCGGCGTGGCAGACTCCTCATCAACAATCAGATGGCGCCTCCTCTTGGAGGTACCAGTACCATAACCACCAGAAGACGCTCCCTTGCGCTTCTCCCTCCGAACCTCCGCAACAGGTTCTAAGATCTCCACGCTGTTGGATGATTCAACATGCGTTTCCTCCTTCACGGGAGACTGCTCCCCAATAGGCGGCACACTCTGCACCGGCGTAACAAGCGCAACTGCGGGGGGAGAATCTTCACGCGCAGCGGGCCCAAATATTGTTAGATGCCCCTCAGTGGCCTGTAAGATGGGCTGCTCACCTTCGCTTAAAGGACGCACCCCCACTGTCACGCGCTTGGGCTCCTTCAGCTTTATAACATCGAACAAATCCATCTCTGCGACAGACAAAAGACAAATAACAAAGAACAACTTAGTTATTCAAGCAAAATAAACAAACACTTACATTATAGAGGCAAAGGCAAGAAAGGATGAGCACCCACCCTGGCTGTTCTCATCAATGAAGGTTGGAACCTCGTCCGCACCATCAAAATAGTTGCGACTCAGCCCCATATGCACCAAAAACTCCTCAGGATAGGAGTTAATGGGAATACGGTTACTATCAATTATGTCCGCATCCGCGGTGCTGTAAGAACCAGGGATAGGACGCTCATCCCTCGATAGCGACCCTTGAGTATAGAACTCAAAGCGCGATGGAAATACAACATCATCCACCCAGAAAAAGTACTCTCTCGAATGCCTTAAGGAATCTACTTTATCGGTATAGCATTGAAGGCGCCCAGCGCGTTTTGCAAAAGAAACCCATCCGTGCGACCACGTTGTGTGGTAAAACGCACGAAATAGGTCTACTGTCGGATTGATAGCAAGTAACCAAAAATTTATTTCAAAATTAGATATCTTCGCCGCACCTATACAGTGCAGCTGTGAGATATGGAGTCGGTAGTGATTGAGCACGTTGCTCAAAAATACAGATATGGGTACGCGATAATTCGCGTAATCAAAGAAGCGTGTATATAAACCTATTTTCCCATCGGGGAAATCGGCAATACACGCATCCACATCTGGTGCTTCAGGATGGACGTCGAGAGAAATGAAGTAGTCAGAAGAAAACTGACGTACGTCATCCTAATCCAGCCTAGAGCGGAACTCATGTAACTGAGCAACCATTTTTCAACTATAAACAAGATCTACTTAATTGCACACGCGCAGTTACCTAGTAGAAGGAAAGATTGAAGAAAGAAAAGCTTTGAAAAGTTTGGAAATGGTGGAAATCTTTTTTATCGTGTGATCCACAGTGAATGGAGGCGGTGTCTTTTATATACATTCAAAACCCTAAAAGGGACGCCACGTGGATCCCACTAACAAAACGTGTGGCTGGGAGGCGAAAGGTACAACACTTTTTCCCTTTTCTCAAGGCACACGTGGACACCCTCCCCGTTTTTCGAAGCACTCATCATGATATTTTGGGGACTTGATACATTGTTCCAATTTTTGGGTGGGAAATATTTGGTTTGTTCCCACCACGCTTACCGCTAGTCTCACTAGTCTAGTATCCGCGGCTATGAACCGTGCACACTAGACTGGGGGGACATGATGACGTATAGCTTAGAGTTGGGCCACGAGCCCAAATTATAGACATTACTAAGCCCAAACCCACCACGAGTGGGCTATCATGACAAATGATTTGGGCCATAATACCAATGGCTTGGACTCACGAAGTCCAAAGCCCAACCACATTACCCGGTTATAGGATAAGGATCTCTTATCTACGGAATTGATATCCTTACCCCGGATATGCACCACGGGTGCGAAGAGTAAGGAACAAGAAACCTACACGGTTTCTGCGCCCCTATATATAGAATGATATATTCTCATTAAAGGTACGATTTACATAATCCCTAACTCTTCAACTAAACCCTAAACCGATTACTTACTCTCACGCCGGAGTCTAATCGTGGGAGAAAATCCCACGATAAGCCTAATGGTGTTGTTTGCTTTCTTAGTGTGCAGGTTTCATAAGCACTAAAGTTCTAATTGGTACGAGAGCAGGAGTCCAAACAAGGTAAGCCCAACTTTTGTATCAACAAGTAACAAACGTTAAATGTTATCGATGTTGTACCATTATTTCTTTAATTTGAAACATGTATTTTTCCACAATATCAACCTTAATTTTCAGGGTATCACGTAACATTGATTTTCAGTATTCTTGAGTTGTACAAAAACTGCACGGAAAAGAACCTCAGTTGAAACAAATTATCAATAATTATTACCATATATATAGGCTAAACACAATTCACATTTAGGTTGAGCTAAGTTCCAATAGTAAACACCCAGATTGTGGTACTAATGATTGCAGATTTCAATAAAACCATATATATAGGCTAAACACAATTTACATTGCTCCATTCTTTTTATGGTAAAAACTAATTAGTATATTGTCGAACTAAATTACCTTATATTAGTTTTCTTATTATCATTTTGACCAACACTGTGTGTGCCGTTGCAGGTCCAACAATGTCTAATGTAAGTATTTGTAAATAGTGTGGCTTTTGAAATGGAAGGCTGAGAATCTCAAGTGTGTACTGTGTACATAGAGGAGTGCAGATCTGATAACATTATGTATCGGCATGGTTCTTTCGATTCATTATTTGATATTATGAAAAGGATAATTGGAATGCTATTTTGTATCAAGTGTTTCCAAGTTTTATGATCTTGTGTAATACCCGTTCATGTTCAGTTTCTTTGTTATCGTAGTCAAATTGTCATTATCGAGGTATGTCTATAAGTCTATAACAGAGATGGAGCCACGAATTTGTATTAATTAAGGGGGCTTTTATCCGGTAGTAACATACAAAAGTATTATAATCTAAATAAACATGCTGTAAAGATGACATACCATTCATTAGCATTACACCTAGTCTTAAAAATTGGTTCATGTTCAAGTGTTACAGCTTTTAATGAACAAAATTGGTTCATGTTCAACTGTTACAGCTTTTAATAAACAATGGAAGCTTCTAACTTAAGGTAAAATAGAAATGTGGTTTAAATTTGTGAAGTTGAAATATCCATTATGCCGAAACGGAATATTTGGCAATGTAAAAAAAAGAAGCAATTGAAGGTAAAGTATTTGAAAGATGGTTGGGATTGTACCGCTAGTAGGGGTTTCAAGAAACGACGCTAATAACGGAGCCTTGATCAATGATAACTCGTCGCTTCTTACTTTATTTGAAAATAGATGAATCTTAGGTTAATCCTTTTAAGGCTTTTCTGCGACTACGAATGCTAGTGTCTAATTGGAGGTGTTGTGTATTGCTTGTTGCTAATTGGAGGTGTAATGTTCTTGATTTCTGGTTTGTTGCGAGTCTTTGTGAAGTTAATAATATTATACTTACTCATAAAAAAGTGTATGTTCATGTGTGTTTGGCTTTGCAACAATTGTAAGTGACAAAGAAACAACAACGGTTATTGTTCCTTTGATCGAACGGTATAAGAAGAAAAGACGTGAAAATTTGGATGCCTGGGGGAGCTAGCTAATGGGTCACAAAGAAGCCGGTTGAAAACATCAACGACATACAATGTGAGATAGGGGATTGTCTTGGTTTTATATCAATTTTATCTTTTATTTCTTCTTTGTTTATATGGAAGTTCTTAATTTAACTGTCAACTAAGTCTTTAATATTAACTCTTTTTTATTTTTGTTTGGGTGTCTGTTATGTCTTTTTTTTCTTTTTAGAAAATTGTAAATGATACGTATTCTTTATCCATAAAAGGTGTGAATTGGCGGAAACATCCTGACCCCGAGAGCCTCTCAGTATCAGCCATTGTCCACCCCACAAAGAATATCTCCGGCAAATCTCCTGGCCCAGTGAGCCACCAAGTGGAGTAGGCACGAGCCGAGACTCGAACTCTTGACCTTTTATCTATAAAATCGCACCAATAAGCCTATGGGTTTTTCGGAGGTGGATACCAACTGAGCCAAAACCCTTTTGGTAAATGATATTCTTTATCATTTATCAATTTTAAATTAACCATTGAAAACAAAGTAGTCGTCATGTACAAGTTGGTGGCCGTGTATGGTGTCTTATCATTGTATTATAAGTGTTTGTGGGTCATTAATACGAGTGTCTTTTGTCACTTGCAAACATTCCAAAATTTGACACTATGAACAAAGATACATTTAATTGTAATATAAAAATATGTAGTTCAACGAACACATTCACTGAGAACTTTTAATACTATATCACAGTTTCATATGTTACAAATCAAAGGTATCATGTTGATATATGATGTATAATTTTAACAGAACAAAAATTGTAAAGCGTAATATTGTTCCACAACTGATTTTGATACTCTGAATACAACAAGAAATTAAGTCTTCATTAATTGAATAAATAGTTTGAAACATGTCTTTACAACCAACTTTGACCCGTAATTACCTATCACAAAGTGCATTTTTTTCCTGCTATAATTAGTATATAGTCAATCTTAAACACATTTTTACGATTTTAATAAGTTATTTAGAAAACCATCGATCGGACGGGTAGAGACCTAGTTAATATGAAAATAAGATCAAATATAACAAAAAGGAAAAGGTCAAAACGTTTAGATCTAAAACAAATCGACTTAATAATAAGAAATTCGAAAAAATAGCAAAATGAAAAATGAAAATCTTAAATCGATGAGTTGGTTGTAAGTTTTTACTTTTGGAGTTTTGGGTGGCGTGTGTTGTTAGATTATGGACATTATTTTAGTAGTCGTATGTTAGGATCGAACTCGAGATCACTGGATTGCACACTTTACGTATGAGTGTTAAAGTTTAATAATTAAATGTAAAAGTTTATATTTAATTATTTATTACACAAATATATATAATGATTATTTAGTATTTAAGATAAATGACTAATGACCATTAGACGAATATAACGAAAGAATTATATGTAACTAATTGGTAAGTCAAGAAGCTTCCGGATCCCTTTGAGGGATTATGGAAAATCGATGGGGAAGGGGTAAACCCAACCCAAATCCAACTTGAGCTCCAAGTTACATATACTATATAAACAAGGTTAAGATTCATTATTTGTACACCTCTTGTACACATATTAAATCTTAATATTTTTTTTCTTTCTTTATGTTTGTCAAGATATCAGAAATTGGTATACATGCATGTGCATGGTTTTAATTATAAATTGATTCTTTTTGGTTTCTGGTTTTCGACAACAACAATAATCACAAAAGGGTTTTTGGTGTTTAATATTGTTTAGTCTTTTACTTTTGTTTTATTAAAAACAAAATTGTTTTGTGTAATATTTAAAACTAGCATTTACTTTAATTCGTTAATAGTACGTGTGTACAAGAACGTGATTCAAACATACTTTTGTTTGATTCTTGGATTGAATTACAAAAGAGGTAAGGGGTAATTCTTATAATCCACATAAACCCTAATTAGGGTTCTTGATTGAAGATTGCAATTTGATTCTTGTTCGGGGTAGAATCACAAAGGTACGTTTACTATTTAATATTGATTAATTAATTACATGTTATATGATCTTGTTTATAATTGCTTCCGCTATGCTCACTTTGATGTACTTGGTTTATTTATATGAAGGTCATGATATAATAATTCCAACAGCGGCATCTAGAGTCGTTATAATGTGTAATTAATTATCAAAACGCATATAAATTGGATCTTGATTCGTTTAGTTACATGTTTTTAGGGTTTATTTGTTAGATCCCTAACCCTAAATTTTTTTGGGTCGATTATGACCTTAAGGGTTTTTAGGGTTTTGGTTTTTAATTTTTTAATATGATTAGAAACCCTAGGATGTCATGTAATTGTTATGCGTTTTAGTAAACGATCTTGGTGCAATATGTTAATTGTTAAGCTAAATCCATGAAAAAGTGCATATTTGCATAGATTTTTATATTGTGTTATAATTTAAATGGTTTAAATTGTTTATATGAATTAATGGTTAAGTTATATCGCAACATGTAAATTTATTAATAGATGTCGAATTGGGAAAGACTCCAATATTAAGTACGCAATCGATTTATCGATGTATGTGGCTCTTTTTCCAAGGAAAAGAAAGCCCTAATTGAATTAATACGTAATACACCTAGATTTGATTATTAATAGGACTTTTGAATAAGATTTGCATGTGGCTACATGTTTTATACATATTTAATTGTTATGATTATGTATATTTGTTATTTCGTTGTTTATTTTTTTTTATTGTACATTACTTGTTTTTGTTTATTTATTGTGTTAGACATGTTTATAAACGAAAAGGGTAATTTTTTGAATAGAAAAATAATACGGACTAAATAATGGCGAAACTGTTTTCGTTTTAAGAGTTTAAATTTCAAAGGATTGATTGATTGATGTTTTTGTACGTAATGGTTAAATAGGCTCGACCGAAGTTTACACACTATAAGATGGGTATAAGGATGGCAACGCATTAAATTGTGGCCTTAGAGAGACAACATTCTGTCTTAACGCTCGTTTGTGTGTAAATTAGACTTACCGAACAACCATTACATGTACATTGTCATCTTAAGGGTGAATAATCCACAATTCCACAATGATTATCCGAAACACTAAGCTTTCGGGCTTATGCAAAAGTACGATATAGTGGATGATAATTGATGGTTATTCTTTAATTGGCGAACCCGATACCTCAATCAAAACTTTGTTATTTTACTCTTAGCTAATTGGTAATAAAAATATTTTGTAAAACCAATGTTATGAAGTTGTATGCATGCTTCTTCATACATTATTTTGATCACATCAAAATATTAATACCCTTATAAAATTAAGTCGAATGCCATCTAATTAAGAACACTTGAAGTTGTAATTTACGTCATGTGAGAACTTGGCGAGATTGCAATGGAGAGGTAAATTTCATAAGTTCATTGCTAGCAGATCAATTGATGTGATGGATTTATGAGTTTGCAGTTTTAAGTTAGGCGACTTAAATTTAGTAGGAAGTGAGATCTTGGACTCAAGGCATTAAGATGGGGATCAAACATGCTTACAATACAAAAGTTTTGTGATTGTAAATCCCATAAATCTAGGAATTGCAATATGATATTGGCAATTATTGTTCGACAATTACCTTGTTGAATATTATCATTACTAGCAGATCAACTGATGTAATGGTACTATGTCAATTAGGATCCTAGCTTTAAGAAAATACTACGATTTATATAAATATTAACCAATGGGTATTTTATTTTCTTAAAGATCTAATTATCGAAAATACTGAAATTGAATTTTGTAATTTGTTTTAATGTATTAATGCAACGTTCAAACCATAAATGTATTTTGGGCTTTGGTAAATTGATTGTAGTTCTGTTTTCAAACATATGTTTGATTAAGAAATATTTACTTAAAAGACAAAAGAAGTCTCCTTTCTATGAAGGAAGAGTGAGACACAATCCTATTCCTTTTCATGAATGAGAAAGGATAATAGGAATATTAGATATGTCTAAATTCTAATATAACTCATAGCAAATTTTTTAATAGTTAAGGAAATTGCGAATATTTTTCATAGGGATTTTATCATCCTCATTCGGTGATCAAGTTCTTAGTAACAAACATGATATTTGGTTAACAGAAAATTATGTATGACATTTTATGAGTTATTATAATTAGAAGCTAGACTAATTACTGCAAAATGTTTAAAGACAAACTAGTTGTTTTTACTATTTTAAAGGTGCTACATACATTGTAGGATGGTAGACCTATTAAGGAAGAAATTGCATGCCCAATTTTCAAGTTAATAGCATTTGGTGGATAGTCCATTATTTATGTAGTAGAATACACTTTTAGTACATAAGTAATTGTTACATATGGACAATTAAAGGTGTAGGAAAGTTAAAAGCACAATATTTGTTTTCACTGGATATGAAACATTTACAATGTTGTCAAATTCAGTGGGAGTATTGTGTACTTATTACTGAATAAGGAATTATTGTAATGATCTTTAATTCAGTGGGAGTTACAAGCTTTGACATCTTGGTAGCTAAAGATAATTACTTTCCAAGTGTAGACACTCATACTTTTAAGGATAAGTATTGTACGTTTCCTTCCTAGACAGTGTTGTTCTACATCTACTTGTTATGCTAAACTCTATGACACAATCATATTGATCACATAAACAAATGCATGGCATGTTGTTTATCAACTATATGAGGTTGTTCCATGCACAAGTGGGAGAAATGTTATCTTTAATGTGTGCAAGAAACAACTCATAAAGATATGATTTAATGGATTCTCTTGACTACAAGGTAAGAGAATAATGTTCTGATATGAATTATAATAGGCTAATTCAAGAAACACTTGGTGTTACAATTTATGTTATGTGAGAACTTAGCTAGATTGTAACAACAAGGTGAATTTCATATTTCATTACTAGCAGATCAACTGATGTAATTGAACTATGAGAATTTGCAGTTTCAAAATTAGATACCTATTAGAACATGTGTCAATACGATATCAAGACTACTTTAATTTATAGATTTATGGAATGACATAAATTAATTAAGTAATCTAATGCTACTTCAATCTGAATATTTATGTATTCTTGGAATGACATAAATAAATGAAGAAATAATGTTATTTACATTATTGTGAAGTAATAAATTAACTTGAAATTACTATTGAAACCAAAAGATGGTGTTCATAATTACTTTAGTTAAAAATGTTTACGTTTCATTGTGAATATATAAACATAAAGTCTTTTAATTGTTACAAGACTTATAATAAAGTAAGACGTTATCTTGCTGTGTCTTTACATTAAGACATACATGAAGTTATTAAATTGTTAAATGACTTATAACGTATAGTGGGATTATAACAGTTTATGTTTTTCTTGTAAAGATATGGACATGAAGTAACTTTGTAAAAAATACTTGTGTTATAAGGCATGTAATAGGCTTGAAAATTATTATACCATTAAAATGAATTAGTTGGTAAATAGACAAGTCAAAAGGAATATGGTTATCTTTAATATTGTTAGATTGTCTTACAATATTAATACTAATGAAATATCAAATGTTTATGGTATGTTCAGTTAGGAAAATCAAACTCTTGTTATATTGTTTGATTAAAAATAACTGACTTATTTTCTTCCAAAAGTTATCAAGGTTAGAATGTTGAGTATGACTTGGACATATTTAATAAAACTCCAACATAGAAGATTAATAAGACATTATCATATGATGGAATGTGATGAATGTGATGAATCACATTAAGTCTTAAATTGAAGTTCTAAATTTGTTTAACTGCTTATGAAGAGGTTATTAACAAAGTTAAGTCAGGAACTATCAATAAGTATTTGTAATATCCCAAAAGAGAACATTACATTGTTTCTTTATTTGCTAAGTATTTAAAGATAGTCTTTAAATTACTAAAAGCAAGTGGGAGTTTTGATCTTTAAAAGATAAAATTGCAAGATACAAAATCTTCTAAAATACACTAGCAAATATCATAATAAAGTTTGACATTTAAATGTTAAATCTCAAGATGATGGAATTATCTTTCATAAATAGAAAAGATATCTCAGATATTTGATTAATATGCTGAGGGCTATGATTTACAGGATTATTGTAAACCTGATAATCATCATGATACATTACCAAATATGAAATTGGGAAAGTACACATGATATGAATGATTAAGATGATGTCCATAAAGATAATCAATTTTAGAAACTTAGTTTATCTTAATAGTTAGACTAGAAAATGAAGATGAGTTTCTTCAAACATAAGGTAACCTTGTGGTTTAAATCTTTGTATAGAAATCATATGGACAATATTGTGCACGTATTTAATGCATGTCTTATGACAAGATTATTAATCACACTTAAGCAATTAACTGTGATGGAATATTCTATTATAAACACATTAAATATATAAAGATTATGCTTGTCATATTTAGTTTCATTTATATGAAATTGACAATAGAATATCAAAACTCTTTCATTAGTGATTACTTGAGCGAGGACGATAAGTAATCAAAAGGAGTTTATGAATTCAAATAAATCTTTGGAAGTGTACATGGTGCAATAATCTATGGATGGATAAATGCATGCATCCAGAAGATTATTTTATGTTTAATTATTAAATCCATGTTTGGTTTATAATTGAAATAAGATAATTTCTAAGTATTCCTAAAAGCTAGTGGGAGTATTATGTTTAATTTTAAATCATATATGTTGTAGAACATATAAAAAGTAACATTCTATATAAATTAAAAGTTAAGTCTTAGTTTGGAATGAAACTTTACTTGTAAGATTTAGGAAATAAGACATACAACCTTGAAATGAATGTTTATTGTTGAAATATGTGCGGTAAATAAATCTAATATAACATGATATATTATTTAGAAAATCTAAATAGATATGTATAACATGAATAAAATCTAAGTATGACTCATAGATTTTTCATGTACATCATGTTTTGTTGTATCATGCTTGATTACAAGATAATTTGGCAATATTAATATCTAATTAAAAGTTATTAGATAACTTGTGTAATATTCTAAAAAGAATGTGTTTGATTATAGAATCACATCCTAAATCTGGAAAAGCTTCCAAATTCTATCAAAAACAATTTTTTAATTGTTGAGAAAATTGTCATAGCTAACAAACTTGAAAGTTTGAAGGGCATCAAACATTACACAATAGATATTATGGTTTACGAAAAGTTTTAATAGCATATTGTTGTTGTATACAATGATGCTAATAAAATTGAGATGACACTCAATACTAGTTATGGTAAGGATTTCATCCTTAGCTATTACTAGTTATGCTTACTAAAAGCATAGTTGCATTATACATTAAGAGAATAAGAATACTTTAAACTTTAAAATGTTTGGAAGTTTAATTATCATAAATTGGTGGTTAAGGATGTCACACATTTTCTGAAATATTATATGACATTGTCAAAATAGTTGAGTATGTACATACAAGAACTTCACTAGTTGAATTTTTGAAATAAGTATTCTTAAAATTCCGATAGATCAAAGTTGGATGATTTATGTCTTGTCCGCAAGTATGAACGTCATTACTTGAGACATAATTCATCAACAAGAGTTATCATGCATTGATCTATTTAGTATTTGGATAAGGGATGTTAAACAATTATTATAATAAATTTAAATACATGGTATGTTTGATTTATAATATATTGTATCCTATATTTGTATGTTTAATCCATGAATAAATGTTATTCTAAATTGTCCATTGTCAGTTAATAATATGGGAATATTATTAAATCAAGACAAATCTGAAGGTTGGTATAATATACTTAAAGTATATTGATGCGTAGTCATGTCATTTCAGATGATATTCAATGATACCGAATATAGGACTTATCCCAACTACATAATGTTACTTTATGGATTTTGTTATTAAGTAAATCATGATAAGTGTCATGAATGTAGTATATTTTTGTGGAACAACTTAACGCTATACGTAACTGGTAGTCATAAGGGTTATTTTCGGAAATGTTACAAAGTTTGTGGGTTTTGCTTGTAGTCAAAATAGAATTTGTTCCTTCAAATTTATTTTTGGAATTTAATACTGCTGGTCCCCTCGTAGGGTTGGTAAGATGTATGTGTGGCCACACCCAATGTCTCCCCTGAATATGTTCAGAAGATTTGGTAATCTTGATCAATCATAAACAACGAGAAACAGAATGATTAATTAAGGAATGACTTTAATCCATATCCTTATTAACGTGGTATTAGAAACAAAAGGATAATAATAATGAGAAATCATTAAAAGGTTTTTCCAGGAACCTTACTCGAGATCGTACTAGAGGCAACGAAGTGTTGCTAGACGCTAACCGATGTGATTACACTATTAAAATATGTCCAAGTGGGAGCTGTTAGATTATGGACATTATTTTAGTAGTCGTATGTTAGGATCGAACTCGAGATCACGGGATTGCACACTTTACGTATGAGAGTTAAAGTTTAATAATTAAATGTAAAAGTTTATATTTAATTATTTACACAAATATATATAATGATTATTTAGTATTTAAGATAAATGACTAATGACCATTAGACGAATATAAGGAAAGAATTATATGTAACTAATTGGTAAGTCAAGAAGCTTCCGGATCCCTTTGAGGGATTATGGAAAATCGATGGGGAATGGGTAAACCCAACCCAAATCCAACTTGAGCTCCAAGTTACATATACTATATAAACAAGGTTAAGATTCATTTTATGTACACCTCTTGTACACATATTAAATCTTAATATTTTTTCTTTCTTTATGTTTGTCGAGATATCAGAAACTGGTATACATGCATGTGCATGGTTTTAATTATAAATTGATTCTTTTTGGTTTCTGGTTTTCGACAACAACAATAATCACAAAAGGGTTTTTGGTGTTTAATATTGTTTAGTCTTTTACTTTTGTTTTATTAAAAACAAAATTATTTTGTGTAATATTTAAAACTAGCATTTACTTTAATTCGTTAATAGTACGTGTGTACAAGAACATGATTCAAAGATATTTTTGTTTGATTCTTGGATTGAATTACAAAAGATGTAAGGGGTAATTCTTATAATCCACATAAACCCTAATTAGGGTTCTTGATTGAAGATTGCAATTTGATTCTTGTTCGGGCTAGAATCACAAAGGTACGTTTACTATTTAATATTGATTAATTAATTACATATTATATGATCTTGTTTATAATTGCTTCCGCTATGCTCACTTTAATATACTTGGTTTATTTATATGAAGGTCATGATATAATAATTCCAACATGTGTCACTCGATTTGTCTATTGCGATTAGTAAATGGCATTGTAGTTTTGCTTAACTGATGTGTCTACCTTTTTTGAACAAAACATTTGTTTTTACTTTTTACCAACGGTTCCAATTTTCTTTTAATGTCAAAGAAGATCATTGTGCAATGATTATGAATTATGACTCTAACCTTTCACATTTATTTAATGTTGCCCTTTCCTACAGGAATATCACAAAAAATGAAATTCCTCGTACACAATATTACGTAGCAGCATGCTTGCTGGTTGTCAACGAGCCCCTTTTCTTAGGCATTTACTTTTGTGTCTAAACTTCAATTCCTACTTTGAGGTAGATAACTTTGCGACAGTCTTTAAAATTTCTTTACTCAAGTTCAATCTCAAAAATAATAGTTCTGAACTTTTTGTGTTCTTATTTAATGTGAAGGAAACGGCCCATGGTGCTATGAACGTTGTCAGGCTGCAATCAACGATCTCAGCTTTCCAACGATTGCAGCTGAAAACCCTCTTAACAAATTCATTTATAGCATTTAACAAATCATGAAGAAGGTTCTTTTTGGAAGCCAAACCTTGACTACTAGTTTTAAAAAAGTTGTTTGTGACTAGGAATGGCAATGGAGCGGGTTTGGAGCGGGGCGGCCATCCCCATCCCCGAATCCAATTACCAAAACATGCCCCAAACCCGCCCCAGTCCCCATTGGGGATCTTATTGGGGTGCCCCATTGGGGCGCGATACTCCTCCAAACCCGCCCCGATCCCCATTGGGGATCTTATCGGGTCCTTAATGGGGTGTCTTCTTTGGCATGTTCTAAGCAAAACGAATTCAACATAAAAAAATTTTAAATAATAATAAATAAATAAATAAATAACCTTCAAATTATCTAGTCACAAATTACAAGAAACACTTAAATATTAGACGTAATAAGGATCATTCAGTTTTTACAATCTTCTCTATGAAACAAAATAATAAAATCTTAATGTTGACTTGGTCTTTTCCTTCCTTTGAAACAACTCACAAAAGGAAGTCTTCATTCATTTAATATTCAAAAACAATAGCTCAAATTATCTGTTTAAACGTCTAAACCAAAATGTTTAAATATAATAACTTACTTGATAGTTGAAATACTATTTACTGAAGTTGCATACGTACACATAAATAATACATATAATTTATAACATGTATATATATTATATCGGGGCGGGGCGGGGCGGGGCGGGGATGCTTGGCCCCAGTCACTGCTCCGAACCCAATAAAAATCCCCGTTAATGCTCCAAAACCTGCCCCGAAACCCGTTAAGCTTGCCCCGCCCCGCTCCAAAATTTTCGGGTTTCGGGTTTCCCCGTCGGATTCGGGTTTTTTTGCCATCCCTATTTGTGACTAATGCTCTGATGTGGTAGTGTGTGGCATGGACGGCGACGGCCTACAGGCGAGCAATGCATTTTGTTTGGAAGTCAAATGTGATGCACATAAATTTTAGTTTTATATATGTTATTCACGATGAAATTTTGATGCAGATACTTAAAAGAAGTTGGACGCACAAAATGTCAATTTACAAAATTTTAATGTTCAAACGTTCTTTTCACAAAATTTTCATCAAAACTATACACTTCTAAAATAAAACTTCTTTTACAATTTTTTTTATCCACCAATGGCCCCATCTTATAAATTTTTTTGAGAATTTTAATTTTATTTATTATATTTATGCTTTTCATGAATATTAGTTTTTGTTATTTTAACCCTACCCCATCCTCATAAAACTTCAAATGAGAAAATTTGATCATGTTAATAACATAAAACTATAACACTTAGAGCACACGATGAGGTTCTGAATAACACGACAAACGAAAATAATTTACAATGGCATGCCAAACCCATACCGCTCAACTCGCCAATAACATGCCAAAGGGGAAATAGCCAATTAACTAGCTCACGCCATTGTTATTTGGTAGGGTTTTTTTTCTTATTTATTATTATTATTATTATTATTATTATTATTATTATTATTATTATTATTATTATTATTATTATTATTATTATTATTATTATTATTATTATTATTATTTGTGAGTGAGTGAGTATTTTACTAGGGTATTTAGTGAGACCTACACGTGATGCTATTAGTGTGTTATGAAGGAGAGTTGTTTTAGTTATTGGTTATTGGGAGGTGATGATGTGGCGCTGAGTTAGCATACGAATGACTAGCCACGATACCTTGTGCTCTTATTATATTAAGAGTATACATAGTACGCTTAACAATACATTCTCATAAACCTTGAAAAATTACTCTTTTAAATACATGCTCATAATTCTTCAAAATAAGAAAATTTAAGTGATGCATAAAAAATTAAATGCATGCTCATAATACTTCAAAATAAGAAATTTAAATGATGTATAATGAAACACCCCAAAAATGGCATAGCGGAAGCGGTTTAAGTCACTGGGGTGCTACTAAATTTGCTCACAACACAAAGCACAGAGAAGAGAGTACCTTATCCTTTTTTAGAAAACATTACATTAGCGTAATAAAATAACATAGTTTAATGTGGAAATACATGGCACATTAATTAAGTAATCCCAAATATCAAAGAAGTCATAGTTGTGTTAAAACACTTCTGAATTTCCTACGACCTATGCCATGCCAATTGCATCAATAAAGTCTTGCAGCAGCTAGAAATCAAATACCTGAGAAAACATGCTTAAAAAGTAAGTATAAAGCTGGTGAGTTCATAGGTTTATATCAAAGCAGTAAAGTAGGACCATAAGCAAAGCATGTGAACATTACAACGCATACAATGTCACACAAAAGTCTATTACGTTAGCACTAAGTTCATGCTACCGAAGCTACGACAGTTGAGCATGATATCAAGCACGTTAAGTAAAGGCCCGAGCAAATGTCTATCATGTGACACTCGTAATCCGACATGGTATACGTTCGCATTTGGCCTATCGAGCCAAACTGAACGGGGGAGCCACCCCAATAGATCTATTTATAGCATTCGTGCTTTCCAACAAGAACTGACGGTTCATGAGTATAGGCATATGAGATACAAGGGCTTAAGCTAATCCACACAATAGTTTATCAAAGCATAAGTTTCAGTTTCTGGTCCATAAAAGAGTTTGCATGTTTCTCACCCCAAAATTTGTAAAGAAAGTATAAGTTTAAAGTAGGGCTATAAACTCACCTTAGAGTGTGGTGACGAAAGTATAGCAGGTACACGGTCGGCATGACTTAATAAATAAAGACTCGTCTTATAAATATGCCATGCGAAAAGTAATTTAATGCGTATGAGTTTTCAAAAGATATTACGTTATTATTTTCGTAGAAGACTCATGTCATCGTTCGTGTTGTGATTTAAAAGTCGAGACTTGTAGAAATATACGCCAAAGTATAATATATACGTTACATATCATATTGAGAAAGTAAACAATAAAATCCAAAATACAAATAAAAATACAAGTAGGAAAATAAGTCAATGTTAAGTCTCGGCATTTTCCCGGTAATCAAAAATAGATTAATTAGGAAATTTATGTTTTATAAGAAAAACATAAGTTTTTAATTTATAAATTAAATAGTAAATGTTTATATTTATTAAAATTATACTTTTTGTCTTTTTGTCGGGTTTTATAAAAATGAGTTGTTGTGATAAAATCATAAGTATAGAAATTTTATAAAAATTCGGCATGACTCGTTCATTTATACGACGATCCCAAGTCAAAGACTTTAATATAAACCCACTTTTATAAATAAAACACTTCACAAATTTCCAAACCAACATCATTTTTTGTTCTCGTTTATCCAAACACGTTCCAACTATATTTTTCAAATCAATAATAACTCGGTTCGACAAGTTTTAAAAACTTAAAGGCAAATGTTTAATGATTCATGCTAGTACGCGTTGCGTGACACTTTCACAGTATGCGAGATAACTTCTTGATTTCAAGTCAAGTGAGCACGGGAATGCTCAAAAATGAAAATTAGGCAATAATAAATTAAATTTATTATCACAATATGTCTGGAAAATTACCCTTTTTCACATATAAAAATTCATAATTCTTCAAAATAAGAAACTTTAAGTGATGTATAAAAAATTTCATAGTTCTTCAAAATAAGAAACTTTAACTGATGTATAAAAAAAATTCATAGTTCTTTCAAAATAGGAAAATTTAAGTGATGTATAAAAAATTAAATACATTCATAATTCTTCAAAATAAGAAACTTTAAGTGATGTATAAAAAGTTTCATAGTTCTTTCAAAATAGGAAAATTTAAGTGATGTATAAAAAATTGAATACGTGTTTGAATTATGGGACGATCGACTTCAAGTATACTCTTTTACGCTCCGTTCTCGAGTTATTTTTTAAAAGGAAAGGAAAGGAAATGATAGGAAATTGAAATTTTATTGTGTTCTCGAGTTTTTTTTGGACAGAAAGGAAAGGAAACAGGAAGGAAATGATAGGAAAATTCTAGTGATTTTCCTATAAGAATTTTCCGCCCAAATATGGGCGGATTTGGACGGAAAGTATTTTACACTCGCACTATTTAGTATATAATGACCAATATAACTTTTAATATTTACTCATATTCGACTCTTATGATAAAATGAACATATCTAAAAGTGCATAAATGTAATTATGTCTCTTTTTCTTTCTTTTCTTCCCAACTCGAGAACACAACATTATTTTATTTCCTTTCCTTTCATTTCAACTCAAGAACACGAAATATAAAATCAACTTTCTTTCATTTCCTTTTCATTTCTTTTCTCTTCTTTTCACATCATTTCTATTCCCACCTAGAAAAACTCGAGAACGCAGAGAATAAGTGACATGATAGTCCAATAACACAATGCTAATACTAATTTAATCATCCATACATATGAGAGTGTATAAGTAAGCAGTATATATATTTGTTCTTTGATCTATGTGGGATAGCAACTTTCTCATGACAGTCACCATATGATTGTCATGTGAAAGTGATGAAGTTGTCGCTACTTCTCTCGACACTTCTTGACGGTCGTTGAAACAATTTCCAGTAAATGATGTCCACAAGGGATATGTGTTTAAGGACTTTACTTTAAAGAAAAGTTTTATGCATAAACAAGACACTTTTGATGGCTTTCAATCACATCTTTTTTCAGCTAAAATTTCAGGTTTTAGAATATTGGTACATATATGCATATTAAAACTTCACATTTCTGTTAATTTTATTTATAACAACCCTTTACACAAACCATTTAAATCTTTGCATCTTATATGGGCCATTCATGAACCGACAAGAAACACTTGCTACACATTTCAAAAGTTGTCAAGCAACAGAAATGATTGTTGTTATGTGATATAGAATAATCAAACTAGCTAATAAGTTTTAAGAAGAAGTGCCATAGGGAACATGTTTCGTCATAGGAAACGTGTCTCGCAAATTTGGATCACTTTATAAAAGCTAATGGGTAATATTTTTGTAACTGTTGATAAGCTTATGGATTAATATTGATATTGGTTCTTGGATGTATTACACTTTACAATACATACTCATAAACCTTGAAAATTGAGAAAAGCTACGCTTTTAAGTAGAAAATTTAAGTGATGTATAAAAGTTTAAATACGTGTATGAATTCTTGAACAAACAATAGTAAGCATGCTATCCTGGCATACCCAACATGCTAGTCCAACAACACAATACTAATACTAATTTGACAATTCACACAAGAGAGTATATAAGTAAGCAATATATGTGTTCTTTGATCTATGTGGGATAGCAAACTTGAAACAATTTCTCATAACAGTCACCATAGGATTGTTCTAGCAAGAGACATTACATCTTTATATCGGTAGTCAAATATTAATTATCTTCTACCACGTGTTAAAATTTCACGTCTATGTTATAACCAGGCAAGTTACATTCTCATAACCACTTCGCAATACCTATATATTAACTTATTTTTTGCTAGTCGGGAAAACAATCATCAGATTATCACTACACATTGCAACACGAAAACCCGCTAATTTTATCAAATATCACTACACTTCCCGAACACATATATCAGAAAACAAACCAGAACACAAAAGTTACCATGCTACTAAAAGTAAAACCATTACTTATGCGATAAGGGCACATTACAATGAGATTCATGATGTCTCTACCAGAGTATTTTGTTCAACTGTCGGCCCATTCTCGCCCTATTCAAATACCTTTGCAATTTTATCAAGCGGGACCAACGGTAGAAATTGGGCCACCTGATAACCTTTCTCTTCCGAGTAACAGACTATAACAGTATATTTTTCAATCACACACGCAGCTGTGGGGACGTCTATTTGAGCTACTTGGAGAAACAATAGAAGTTTGTTTGCTGATTTCCAGGTTGACACTGTGTATTTTTCAGCAACAGGCTGGTAGTTGATGTAGAGTTGTTTTGGCTGTTGGCTCGTATTTAACGTACAAGGTGCAGCCATTTTTTATGCTGTTTTGAGTCCTTCTGAAGCTAAATCTTTACATGATAAAAAGTTTAAAATGCTTATAAGACAATGAGGAAGGACAAAAATGAGATAGATATTTTATTTGTCAGTGGCTAGTTTCATAGTCCGTTATGGATTAAAATGGATTGCTGAAATTGGGATGTATCATATATGTGGCAAAATGGGTAATCTGTGACAAAGTGGCAGAATGGCTTGCTGAAATTGCTTTTGTTTGGATGCTTTTTTATCTGTTTTTGTTGCTTGTTTAGCTGCTATTAAAATGTAGGTTATATAGCTGCTGATGTGTATATTAGATTAGTAATATGAACATGTTATAGTGGCACGCCCTGCAGATGTGAGATGGGTAAAAAGAGTGTTAATCGACCCACTGATGTGTATTAGAATAATAGATTAGTAGTATGAACCTGTTATAGTGTCACGCCCTGCAGATGTGAGATGGGTAAAAAGAGTGTTAATCGACCCACTGATGTGTATATTAGAATAATAGATTGGTAGTATGACTATGAACCTGTTAATATTTCAATAATAGTATGAACCTGTATCTTTAGTTGTGAAATAGTATCTCACTTTTATTGTAAGGATATGATGTATCTTTAGTTTTGAAATAGTATTTGCACTTTTATTGTTAGTGCAGTTAACTTGTTGCAAGTTGCAAGTGCATGAAGCTAAAATATCCTTATATAATGCATGAATTAATATCTTTTCTTTTATCAAGTAGACAAGCACTAATATGATATAAACTCTAACATGTTCTTACAATAAAATGCTAAGGAAATCATCAAGTTAGAACATCATTTTGCTCAAGAATTCAAGATCTGTGAAGCCTCACGAGATATATTTTAGACATTTGAACCTATTAGTACTTTGGCTTATGTTTCATTCTAATGTTCGACTTGGGTACGAGAATGTTGTTCTTGGTTTTATTACTGTTAAATCAATCTAATTTGGTTTTCAAATATGGTTAGCTTGTTTTACTTTCTACATATATTTACTTGAGTTTCGCTATTAAAAAGAATATTTTGTATACATTCAAGCTTTTCAAGTCAAGCTCAAGCTTTGTTCAACCTACTCGAGCCAAGCTCAAGCGTGGATGATTAAAGCTTCACAAGCTATCAAGCCAAGCTCAAGCCTATTGTTTTTCTTTCGAGCCAAACTCAAGCCTTGTCGAGCTCAAGCTCAGCTTGACTCGATTGCAGCCCTATACTCTTTAGCAACTTCTGGGAGGTTATGTGCTACATACATGGCTTTGTCCGGAACTTGTTTCATCAGTGATGGTACGTGGTGATCCACCTCAACTAACACATCATTGACCCGTCACAAGTGCACCAAACAATTGAGTATGTGAGTTTACTGCTTATTCATTCAACAAACCTACACCAATACAAACACTTTGTGGCCGTTTTGGGGTATTCCTTACTTAGCCTGGTTATCTAACTATCGCCTTTTAATACAACACACAAGCAGTTTGAGATTTTTATCCAAATCGCCTTATGTTACTATGGGTGAAGTACACTGTTTTAAATAAGCAATTAGCAGTTGTTTATTAATACGATAAAGAAATAATAATTTTGCTACCTATTTTTAGTTTCTTAGATTAAGTGACTTGAATGCAAATTGTCTTGTTATCGTCACATATCACCATTCACCAATGACCAATCAAACGTAGTTTCAATTCCATTTGTACACTCTCCTAAACAAATTATTCAAGTGTGTATTATCCATAGTTCAAAAAAATAAAAAAATCAAAAAATCAAAAGGTGCACTTCTTACAAGAAATGGGTTATTTACAAGCCCAATAGCCCAACAACTAAATAGTACTAACCCGTATGAATCGACAGTTAGGTTCACCCATTTGTTTTGTTATAACAAGGAATGTAATACCCGCCGCGTTGCGGCGAGGTTTTTTTTTTGCAAATTCTTTTTACAATGTGTGAAGTTTGCACTTTTTTTAAGCAAATTTGAGGCAAATCACCACTATTCACTTCCTCATAGTATTTTTTGTTATAGCTTTTCTCTTTCGTAAGACAATATGAAATAATTTTCATAAAACAATGAGATATACGATTGGCTAAAGAAAAACATATTTAAAAATACACTTTTTTGTGATAATTATTTACGAATAATGTTTGGGTGTTTGGGTGGGGCTTATCGTTGTAAGATCGTGGTATGTTTTTTGTTGACACGTGTTGTATTTGTTTGGAACAAATGTTCTGTGAAGCTATATCTGTAGTTGTCGTACGAAGTCCGGGCATCGGTGTGTTGTGGCGGTGCTAATTTTGACCGTTATAGTTTAAAAAAAATTAGAATAATTTTAAAGTTATTTCATAAGTTAAGGGTGCATTCTGAAAGTTCTCTTATTTAGAAACTATATATAATACACTTTGAAATTTTTTATAAAACGGTAAGTGCATAAAAAACATATCAATATTGGGCTTGTTTTGTTCGTCATCGAGAGGCCTTTTTGCCAATATTTTTTTTTCAAGAAACCGCTAAATATCTGTTAGATATTTAGCAAATAAAATTTGTTATGTAAAAAAGATGTAAATATTAAAAAGTTCAGGGTGTGTTTTGTAAGTTTTTCTTTTTTACTAATAGTTTGGTCATTGTGGACTCACCACATGCAAAGTCACTAAAATATACATGTAAAATATAGACTACAACATGGAACTAAAAAAAGGCCAGCCATGAGCTAAAAGGAGACCAAACATAAGGCCCAAAAAAAACTATTTTTAAACACATATCAACACAATTAGTATATATAGAGAATTTGTATAGTGAAATGTTTAACATGTCAAAAATCTTTAAATTTGTGTGTTAGTGTTTCGTTGATTTGAGAAATCATTTAGCTGCAACCAACATATCATGCAAATCTAAGCATAAAACTAGATATATATTTATGTTTTTCAATCATTTATCTAACTTATAATAACGAGAGCACCTAACTAAAAAAAAGACATTTATACGGTCTAGCCGGTTTTGATGTGTTTGAAACCCATTATTACCTATTTTCAAATGTGAAACGAGGGCTATAGTTCGGTCATGCACCACATTAGCTAAACATATTAGCAGTGGCGAAGCTTAAAATTTTTAAGTGGGGGATCGGGATCTAAATTTTTTTTTCCTAAGGCTATATTTCAGGTATACCGAAATTTTCGGGGGGTCGAAACCGAATATACCGAAATTTTTCTACACGAAAACTATATACCCCCTACATCGCAAAAAAAATTTCGGGGGGTCGGGCGCCCCCCGGCCCCTTAAAAGCTACGCCACTGCATATTAGGAACCTTCGGCCTAATCCAAACACTATTTCTTTAAAAAAATTTACTTTGGTCATGCTTACTATGTCAAGTTGGGTAAATACCCATTATGTGTCCCCAAATAATTGAAATCTGACTCTCACACTTAGCATGCCAAAGCGCAGAGTTGATTCCACTTCTACGTGCATCATGTCCTACAATTTCATCTTACAAATCCTCTTACACACACAATAATATTATATAGTTTTTTCTCGCTCATTCTCTCTCTGCATCCAAACCGTCAATTCTATCACATGGCAGGATCCCGTCAGTCGGGGGATTTGTAAGATGTTTTAGTAAGAATATTTAGCATTTCTCTTATTTTATTGAATTTAAGCTATTTTGCTGCCACCCAGCTTGTTGAAAAATGTTAGCACTAAGAATAATAATGTGGCTGCTGTTGGTACTAGGTAGCATGAATATAGGAGCATTAGATGTTATGGCGGGAGAGGGGGCCCCAAGGGCCAATGGTACGCAACATAGCTGCGCCACGACACTGGCCTTTGCGCCAAAGGTGTTGTGCGCTGGGCAGAGAGAAGGGTTGTTAACGGTTGCTAGGCCTCTCTAATAAGCCCAAATGTTATAGTGAAATGTATATTCTCAATCCATAAATTAGTTATCATGTGTAATTAGCCTCCCCTAATAATAAACGTCCACCGTATGCAATGTGTTAAAAACAAACAACAAATATTTGTTTCGATAGTTGGAATGAAAGTAATGAAATATTGTTTGATTTGTATATATGAGTATCAAAATTAAATATTCATTCCAAGATATTGAGTTTGCTTGTAGGAGGCAAGAGTCCCCTCTTTTAATTCCAACACTTACGTTCTTTTTTTTTTTTTTTTTTTTTAATAACAACAATAATAAAATCTTTGGGGTGAAACGAGAAAATACAATATAATTGTGTTATGATAAAAAGTTACACAAGTTAAATCATTTATAGTTTTAGTTATTTTGTTTAACTAGAAGAATAATTAAACCCAGATTTTTTTCAGACTATTATATCCATTCTTCTTCTACCCCTTAATCAAACATATATTCATTGTCATTCCATGAACTAAACCAAATAACACCTTATTCTTTTATGATTTTGATGATTGTAATTATATTTTAATTAATAAATTAAAGAGTCATATTATAGTTTGTTTTAAAAATAGAAGAAAAAAAACTGCATGGCTCAAATAGCATGTCATGACACATGATTCTTTAAGATTTCAAACAAAAGTTGAATCTGTTCACAAATTTAATTGAATTCAGTAAAATTCAAATTCCGTCTAGACCATACGCTTTTGTATCATAAGAAAACTTAAATAAGGTTACATTTTCAGAGATTCATTGGGTTAAAATTTCATTTATTCATTATTCAATCAAATCCATAACTTGAACTTCGACACAGGAAACAAACTTCACTTTTTATCAAACCCGAACCAAGAGGACATAGGTTCACATAAAATATCTCTTGCAAAAACATAGCGAAAAAGCGGTTGGTTGCAACATCGAAATTTTGCAAAGCTAGGCATTATACCTAACCATTGTAGTGTAGTAAATGTAAGACTGTGGGATTGATCGTTCTCTAGAGAAATATTGAGGTAGGCTCGTAAAGTATGATGAATTGATCTAAAGGCGGAAGAAGATTTTTTGGTATTTTATGTTTAATTGAAAGCAAGTAAAATATAGGGGTTTTTAGAACTAATATTAACCTAAATTGCAATAAAAGTAAATAACAAGAAAAGTTAATTTTGTTGTGAACTTATGAATTAGGAAGACGTATTATCTAGGGTGCATTACTCCTTACTAGCAATCTAACTAAACATACTGAATTATCACCGCTTAACTAGTACAATGGTGAATATTCCTTCTTCCTTGCCGTGTATTGGTCAAATCCTATGTCACCAGCCCTATAACGTGCAATGTACACACAATAGCTAAAAAAACGCACTAAATATTCAACCTAATAAAACAACTAAACATAGATGTTCTATTAGAAAAGCTAGGCCGGATTCCTAACCAGTTTTTAACCAAGTAAACGTATTCATCAATTAAGAAAACAATAGCAAATAATTATACACTAGCAAGTTTTATGCAATCTTAGATACACACCGAGTAAATTAGATTAGCATAACAGAACAAAATAGGATCAACACAAACAGTGATAAACATGATTGAATAATTAAAGGTAAACTTATCTTGATGTTATGGGAGGTTTACAATGCTTAAAAAGAGTGAAAACGCATAGACGATCGACCGATCGTCTCAGGTATGTTTCCCTAAATTTACACACAAATATGAAAACAACGCAAGAATATATATAGAAAATTCATTGTGATGGCGTCAGCTTATAGTTGTGACGCCGTCACCTCGTCGTCTTCGATTTATGGTTTTTTACACCGACTTCATGTGAAGGCATATGTTTATAGGTTGTGACGGCGTCACTTAGCCTATCTCCGCATAATGACTGGTCACGAAAAATTGCAAAAATCAACTTTTAGGCACTTCTAGGGATGGCATCAGGCTTGCCGGTCACATTTTAAAACTTCTGTCTTTCCGTTCTTCGCTTAAATAAGCCCAAAACTTACACTTTTTCTGCAAATGCATCATCTAAGAAATAAAAAGTCAAATAAAAAATATTTTAAACATTAAATGATAAAAAGTGCTAGGTTAAATAACTCCTCAAAGCACTACAATATTACACCCCGTCACTAACCAAGATTGTTGAGTTGTAAATTTAAGGAAACTTAAGAGCTATAGCAAGTCAAGCGCATGCATCATGCTATGTTGAAATATATTTTGTTCTTAAAAGGTACTATTGGCAAATATTGCAGAAAACATTGAATTGTACAACCAGCATAAGCAATTGTACTATGCTTCATTTTGAAGATTTGCTATATATGAACAAGTAACACCAAAACATTTCAACACGCAAACCTCACACCCGCAATTTAATCAATAAATCTCCATCACTACATTACACCTATGATGGTAGTGTATGACTTCATACAGAATCTAATTTGTAATCTACTCATTATTTTTATTTTTTTAGATGAAAACCTAATACATGATGATGTTTTAATGTTTGAAGTACAAAACATGATAGCATGATTACGTTGGACTCTGGCTACACAATGCCAAAAACTTAATACCATAAATTTTTATGAGTATGTATCATCATTTGAATTAATAGTTACTAATGTTTAAGATTGCTAAATAAGATGTCCGTATTACCCCTGATTGAATCGGGGTAATGTTAGTGGTTACAATGGCAGATCTAGCAATTACATTTAGGCGATCTAGCAATTACAGTTAGGCGTAATGTTAATGACTCGTTGCGCTTTGTTTCTCGTCTAGCATTCATACTTAGTTCATTAACTAGATTGAAACTTTTGGATCTTTTCAAGTTTTGTTCGTTAATTGGATTAAAATTTTCGGATCTCTTTAGAACGATGCCACAAACAAAATGAAATTGTAATATACAAAGCTATAGCTAAACATATTTCCTCTCAGAGTTTTCCCGTTTTGTGGGTTAAAATAAGACCGTTATTATGCTAGATCGGCCCTGAGTGGTTAAGTGGGTAGTATTACTTATGAACTGGTATTTTTATACTTGGTTTCAAAACTAAAAAAAAAGAGTAAGATGGAGGTTCTTGGCACCATATGATTTAATACTTGTCTGGGTTGAGCTTATATATAATTTTCTTGTTCTTTATACAAAAAAGACTTTGTTTTAGTGAAATTTACACCTTAACTTTGTTCTAGTCTAGTTTCAATACAAATAGGTTTTTGTCTAATTACACTTAGTTGCACCACCCTAATTAGTATGTGTAATTCAAGAATGAGCCATAATAACGGCCTTTTGCCACTATCTAATTTGTGTTTGTGCTAAGTTCTCATTGCTACTAGATAGTCTATCATGTTCTCAATCATCTTTTACTAGTAAATCTATCATCTTTACTTAAGTCATACATATAAAATTATTGGGATTGAAACATCCCTATCTCTCAATAATACAAGAGTCAAAGAAAGATCTTTTTTCTCATAGATCCTATGTAAGAACATTTATACACACACATACACAAAGTATTTAAAGCAAATATAAATAACCCTTTACGTTACTACCCCCACGCCCTCATGATACAAAGCCACCAACAGTCCTTGTGTTTTATAGGTGCCTCATCATCATTGATCAACACATATCCATTCTTACAAGTTTTCCTTTCTGATCATGTGAGTGAGATCATCGTGATGGTAGCATAGGCCCACATACTAAATAATACCCTTTATGATCACTCGATAGATAGTTCTATGTTGGCAGCTATAAAAGGGCACGACTACCTAAAACAAACAACCACTACTATACAAACTCATGTTTTTCTTTCACTTGTGTTCTTAGACTGTGGTTTACGAAGATCGAGATATATTCTATGTAGGTGAGTGATCTGTGTTGGAGAAGCAGGGCACGTGCAACGAGCGAATAATACAGTTTGTTTTTATCAGTATAGTTTGCGTTTGCATGTGCTCTTCATCTCCAACGTAGTTTACCCACCTTATCGTTGTTCTTCTCTCTAGGTTTCTTGGTGTTGTATGCATGGCAACTTTCCATGCCTATGGTATACTATGTCTATGATATATACTCCCTCCGTCCCATTTTAATTGTCCGTGGGCCCGAATTTGACCGTAAATATTTTTGTTTGTATTATATAACACTTGATGAAATTTATATCATTGAAAAGTTCGTTTAACGAACTTTTCAATGATATAAATTTCATCAAGTGTTATATAATACAAACAAAAATATTTACGGTCAAATTCGGGCCCACGGACAATTAAAATGGGACGGAGGGAGTATATGTTTTATGTTTTATTATTCATTTGTTCATACATCACCATGTACGTATGCTTTTTATACATCATGTACGAGAAACTATGAAAAATTCAATGCATACCATTTTAAACAAAATATAATTAACTAGTTCGTAAAAAATACAGTATTATACTTAAGTTGATAAACATATACTTATGTGTTTTCAGGGCAGGGGCGGAGTTAGTAGGGTGACTAGTGAGTGCTGAGTCACTTCTAATAAAACTCACTTCATTTATTAGTTATTTAGATTACAAGCCCTTTTCAACTACAAGAGCTTTTTGAGGAGATGTTAGCTTTTTGTTATAAAAATAATATCCTCAAAAATAAGTAGCTCCGTTTGGATGCATTAACTTCAAGTTTTTATTTCAATCAAATAGCTCATAAATGAAAAGCTGATCCATGAAGCTTTTTAAATATTTTAGAGCCGTTAAAACTTTAAATTACTGATATACCCTCTAAACATTTGTTTGCAATTATAAATATGTCCTTTTATGTCATTTTATATCTTATAACTACATTTAACATCTAACTTAGCAAACACTTTTATTTAAAAAAAAGAAACAACTTGTAGTTTATGTTAACAGCTTTGTAGTTTACAGGTTACATCTTACAGCTTACAGTTTACAGCTTATTGCTAGTTTTGTCAAACATACCTTACATTCAGCAACCTTATTCTATAGACATGTCTATAAAATTTCATAAATAAATAACTTAGACACTAAAAGACAATAATATAGATTAATTTTGAAGCGATATTTATCACAATGACTTTTTGCGTTGAACATGGCTGGCCTCCCTTGACTAAAAGTTCTGGCTCCGTCCTTGTTTTAGGGTGCACTGAAAACCAAGAAACCGAACATAAACCGAAAATAACCAAGGAACCAAATTAAAACCAAAACACCGAAACTGTTTGAAAAACCGATGGTTCAGTTTTCGCATTTTTGAAAAACCAAAATTTGCGGTTCGGTTTGGTTTTAGCATAAAAAGCGAACAAGAAAATACATATAATCTAAAAACACTCTTGTATAGATTGTTTTTTTAAAGTTGTCACTTAAAATGGACAAACATTTTTTTTTTTTTTTTAATTTTGATGTTTATTAGTTTTTTGTTGTTGTTATTATTGTGTCAATTTATGACACATAAATCAACAATTTTCTAGTATTTGTTTTATTGTCATTAGCTTCTTATTTTCATTATTGCATGTTTTTTTATTATTAAACTTGAAAGTGTTAATTTATGATGTATTGCAAATTCGACTTTGGTAAGACCGTACCTCGATAAATCAATTAGAAACCTAAAAACCAAAAAATCAACTAAAAAGAGAACAAAAACCAAAAAACCAAACCTAGAAAAAACCGAAATCGAACTGTAAAAAAAATAATAAAAAAAAAATAATAAAAAAAAATAATCGATCCGGTTTCACTTTTAACCTATAACTGAGCCAAACCTCTAAAAAACAAAAACCAAAAATTTTCAACCCGGTTTCACTTTTAACCTATAACTGAGCCAAACCTAACCTTAGCTCGCCCTAAGGCTACCCACAGTAAGGGGATTCAATCCCCTTACTTTTTCCTGCCACGTCAGCTTTCTCTCTCCAGCGACCTGCAGGCGATTCAGTGCCCCAGTAAGGGCGACCTAGTTCAGTTTTTTTTTTTTTTTTTTTTTTTTTTTTTTTTTTTAAATCATTTTTAACACAAACTAAAATTTCATTAATAATTAAAAAGTTACATAATAATTCAAATAAAATAAAACATTACAACTCTTATTAAAAACTAATAATCTAGATTAAGTCGTTCCTTGATCGAGTCTTTGATTTCTTGCATTTTTTGCTGTTGTAATGCGGGCAAAGCTGGGTCGATTGGTGTGATATAGAAGATGAGGTCTTTTTGATTTTTTCTTTCTCGATCAAGTGCAAGTTTTTGTTCTTCCATTGCCAATCTTCTGTCTTCTTGTTCCGCTTTCTTTTGCTGCAGCTCCAATTCCTTATCCCTTTGCTCCAACTCTTTTCTCTTCAACTCGTAGTAGCCGTCTGCAAGTTCCTGCTTCTTACCCAATGCCATTGACTTAATGGTTTTCCATTTGTCGGCTACCCCTTCTAAATACGAAGACTTGGAATTCTCCGACAATTTCTTCTTACTCTTAGCTTTCTTTGCAGCATCACGACCAACTGGTCGCTCATTTTGAGGGTCTTCATTATCCGAACCGGTTTCAGAAGTCCTTGGTTTTTTTCGAGCGACATGTTGGTTTAAAAAAACCGGCATCTCATTTTTCTTCCAAATCTGATGGTCCCTCAAAATCTCCCAACAATGATCCAATTGAAAGGCATGGTTTATCATTATTTGATATTCTTCACATGCTCGTTTATAAACAGTGAGATCATTCCCACCACTTCCAAAATTGGTAAACGCATTGTCGTAAATGGCACAAAATGCACCAACTCTAGGACGAACCCTATTTTTCCACTTGCTGACAATTGAGTTGTACGATCTACCTTCGCCAACCTCTTTCTCAAAGTATGCAATCACTTTCTTCCAAAATCCCCTAGAATTTTGGTTGTTTCCAACTATGCTATCCTCCGACGAATCACACCAAGCCATGGACAACGCGATCTCTTCTTTGCGTGTCCATGGAGCAGAATCCTTCGCGTTGTCCTCAACCTCTTTCTCAGCCGCCGCCTTCTTACCCCTTGTAGCTCGTTTCTTAGGTTTAACCGGCGACATCGCTTCCGGCGACAACTCCTCAGGAAGATCATCAGTTGGAACCGAATCGTGAAACGACCCATGAGCCGAACCTTGATAACCCGGTGACACTTGTTGACTCGGATAACCCGAACCGGTTCCAACAAAAAAACTCGGATTGTTTTGTAATTTTTCCATAAAATCACAAGCATCTAGGTTGATGTGGTTAACCGGAGAATAATTTTGATAATTAGAATATGAAGACGATGATGAGTTCATTGTTGGACGATAACAAGAATCGGGGGAGCCATACATAGATTGTTGGCTTCGACGGGAGTGGGTTTGTTGTGGTTGTTGGTTGTTTTGATACGGGGGAACAAATGGACGATTAACATTCGGATGCATAGCAAATGGATTGAATGTTTGTTGTTGTTGAGGTTGTTGAGAATCATAATCAAGAGAACGGGGTCGGAAATTGACGTTTGGTGAGATACCGGTTAACCGGAAAGTCGAATCCGGTGATACTTCCGGGATGTTTTGTTGTCGGGATTTTCGGCCTTTTGCTTGTTGTGGTGTTTTCTTAGACATTTTTAATAGAGATTGTGTTTATGTTGTGTGAAGAATTGGAATGTGTTAATGTTTGGTATTTATAAGGAGAAATGAATTTTTTTTTTTTTTTTTTTACCCAAAACAAACGGTTCATTTTTTTTTTTTTTTTGAATTTATCACTTCAAAAGTAGCCTAAAAGTGGCAACGGTTTGATTTTGCAAACAAAAATCCTTCGATCCCTCACTCGACCGTTTGTTGCTTTTGTCTTGCCTCGACCGATTACTCACAGAAGAGGCGATCGACATGGATCGATCGAATGTCTCGGTCGCCTTCCTCTACTGTCGCCAGCCTAAGCGTCTTATAATAGATGCAACTTTTGACTTTGCATACAGTCTAGTAAAAGATTGGCACAAAAACTTTTGACTTTGCTTATAAAGTATTGATATTGATATGTAATTACGACTATTGGCTCAGTAGCTCACCAAGGGTTTTGGCTGAATAAATTGTAAAATCATATATAAAATTCTGTGAGATAATAAAACTTTCATCGATCTTGATTCTTGACTATGAAATGCTATCTAATTCGTAACTTGTTAGATTAAGATAGTTGGTGATTCATGATTAATGAGCCAACGATAACTATTAATTTTAAGTGACTGGTAATAAACAAACAAGTTTCAGCTTGTTGGTGGTTATCGGTACATGTCATACCTTTTTCTTTTTCTTTTTTTTTTTCCTTAAATTATTTGTTAAAAATAATAGAAATATATTTGATCTATCACTATATTGTAAAATTATATAAATGCTAAATAAATATCTATAACTAATATTTCAAATTTTGGGTGTTACAAAGTAACTCTCGATCCCTTACTTAATATTTACAACTTTTGCTAAAGCTCGCTAGTTATTTCTCCTCTATTTAGGAATTTGCTTCTAAGATTCATTTCTAGTTCTCTATCCATGCTGTCTAATCATAAAGCTTATCGCTAGCTAGACTTTTTGATTCTATCTATATCTATACTACTATAATGTATTTGGAACTATTCTATAATTAGAAAAACTTAAAAATTAAGACTTTTACTTACTAATTATGGAAACAACCACCCCTAACAATTTATAACCACCTCAACAACCACCCCCAACAACCACTTTCCACCACCCCACCTCCCTCCTCTTTACCTCAACAATCCGCCCCCGCATTGCGCGGGCAACTTTCTAGTATAATTCAATGTTCTCATTTATCGTTCAACTATTTCTTTCCTTAATCTTTTAGCCACACATTACCTTTATCCATATAAAATTATATCTTATGGCACAATTAACTTATTACCAATACTAGCACTTGTTGATTCTTGCGCATGATTAATTTGAAAATTACATTCTCGTCATGCTAGTTACATTCTATTTAGGTATTGTACATTCATAATTCTTTATAATCATGCTAAGGGGTTGTTTCTTTTTATTTCCTGTTTGGATATAATGTATGTTTAGAAAACTATGAGTCATTTGTAACAAGAACTGTTTGGAAAAAAGTTGTTTCTTTTGCATCCTGAATGTACAATTTTAACAACAGTAAATGACTACTTTACCCTTCATCAGTTCATCCTTATCTTGAACAACCCCATTCCCATGGTTTAAATACGTACAAACAAAAAAAGTGGTAAAAAAACAACCACATCATAACTCTAGATTTCCCTAAACTCAATTAAAGGTACCAACTTTACAACACTAACAACAATCAACACATTCAACATCAATAATCAGATTCTTGAACTTAAAAATAAAAAAATTTCTCATTATCCAACCGAGTCGATTTAGTTGAAAATATGGGATTTCTTGATCTTACGACCGAGTCAATTTAGTTGAAACGACAAGATGAAAAGGGGCTTTAGAAGACAAAAGGGGCTTTAGAAGACAAACGAGTCGATTTAGTGGTAATGGTTTGTGTTGCGGTGGTGCACTGGTGGCTTGGTGCAGTGCAGTGGTGAGTTTGTTTAGAATAAATGAAGAAGAACTAGAAAAATATTAGGTTGGTGAGGAAGATAAAGGAAAAAATGTGTATAAGGGTAGGATGGTCATGTATAGTGTGATTGGTGTCCTGGATGGAATGGGGTGAGTTTTTTATGCCCTTTTACACTCAGGAATAGTGTTTGTATTAAGCTAAAAAGAAACATAATAATTTCCTGTTTGTAAAGGCATTTGTTATCAAACAGGATATTAAGTTGAAAAGAAACAGGACCTTAAGTATTATTACAAAAGGTCATTCACATTCATTATTATCTAGTTGTCATTCTTTTGGTTATTAGATCTGACATAATTTAGGCTATGTTTGGCAAAAGTAGCTGTGAGCAGTAGCAGTGAGCTGTGAGCAGTAGCCAAAAAAGCTCACAGCTTCATAAAGAAGCATTGGGAAAATGAGCTTTCCTAAAAAATAGCAAAGCCCACAGCTTTCATGCCAAACGAACACTAAAAATCAAAAAGCCCATTTTTCACCGCTCATTGCCCAAAAAAGCTCCAAAAAACTTTGTGCCAAACATAGCCTTAGTAGACATTTATACCGACTAACTTCTGTCATGAGTCTACTTAGCAGAATTATCTCGAATGAAAGTAGACTTCTTTACCTTTCTAACGATATAGGGTACGATTTAATACAACTTACGGTTGATTCTCTGTAATTTTTACAACACCGCTAAAAATAAACACTAGAGTAGGATGTCGGCGCACATTGATCTCTACAATAATATACTCCCTCCGTCCCATTTTATAAGTCTATGTTTGAAAAGTCAAAGTATTTTTCTTCAGAGTTTGACCGCGATTATTTTTTTTCGTGTTATATAATACTTGATATAAAATATATAAATTGATTTGTGTTTTAAATGTATTTTCATTGGTATACTTTTCATCAAGAATTATATAACACGAAAAAAAAATTACGGTCAAACTATGAAGAAAAAGACTTTGACTTTTCAAACATGAACTTATAAAATGAGACGGAGGGAGTAAGTTTCAAGACTTAATATTTAACATCTATGACCTTCTTATAACTTCTTAATGGTACCAACACTTGAAAGGTGGTTTAAGCTTGTTTTCAGCATCTATAACCAGTTTTTGCTTAGGCTTAGTTTAATTGTCTAGTATTCTAGATGGGTATGCCCAAGCCAGTTGTTCTTTAAGTTGTTTGTAATATGTTGTGGTATTAATATATTTTCACTATTTGAGGGGAAAAAAAACTAGTTTTTGCCCTTATATAACACATCTCTAACACATATTATGAGCTTAATTTCTTCGTAGTGTCTTAAAATATTATTATTATTATTATTATTATTATTATTATTATTATTATTATTATTGCAACATAATAACTTTACATAAAATTATTATTACTATTATTATTTAGAACGATAACTTTTTTCACACCTATACCACCCATCTTACAATATATTTCACAAATGCCTCCAGCGAGGCTTGAACCCACAACCTCTAGGTTGGTTGGCAGCTCACATAGGGATGGCAACGGGGCGGGTTTGGGGCGGGGCGGCCATCCCATCCCCAAACCCGATTAACGAAGTTCTCCCCAAACCTGCCCCGATCCCCATCGAGGATCTAATCGGGGCCCCGTTGGGGCGTGATGTTCCCCCAAACCCGCCCCGTATTAATCGGGGATTTTATCGGGGTGTCCTCTTTGGATGCAATTCTCGACCAAAGCCATACCATTTTACATTTATTGTTATTTTTAAACCATTAACAATAACGAACCTATTAATAATCAATTACAAACAAAGCTTATTAAGTTGAATAGTTTTTAACGATAGTATTATGCATAAATAATGATGAATTATACCGTCAAAAATTAAAACTTAAAAATATGACATTAAACTAGTTTTTATAATTACAATTTTGCATTATTGCAAATATAAAAGAAACTAACAATGCTAGAGTAGTATTTTGTTTATCACGTAAATATTAACAAATACTATATAAGTATAGATATATTTGCATATGTGTATATACTAATCGGGTGGGGCGGGGAGGGGCGATGATTCCCTGCTCCCTACCCCAAACCTAATTAAAATCCCCATTTAATCCCCAAACCCGCCTTGTAACCCGAATAGCATGCCCCGCCCCGCCCCAATTTGTTCGGGTTTCGGGTTTCCCCGTCGGGTTCGGGTTTTATTGCCATCCCTAAGCTCACATACCACTAAACCAAAAACCTTGAGTCGCGGTGTCTTAAACTAGTATCCAAACACCTTATAGGAAACCATAAGCATTTTAAACTTGCATTCTTTTGCTCTTGCTTTCAAACGCTTTGTTTATGCATATAATGACATCTTCATTAACAAATCATTACTCAATCATTGATTTAGATTTATAAATCTCTTTGAACTCGTCGCATCTTATAAACATCATAATTGTCTCTTCTAATTGTTACTTATCAACTTGATCATTGTTAAGCTTCTAAAGAATTACATACCACTAAACCAAAAACCTTGAGTCGCGGTGTCTTAAACTAGTATCCAAACACCTTATAGGAAACCATAAGCATTTTAAACTTGCATTCTTTTGCTCTTGCTTTCAAACGCTTTGTTTATGCATATAATGACATCTTCATTAACAAATCATTACTCAATCATTGATTTAGATTTATAAATCTCTTTGAACTCGTCGCATCTTATAAAAATCATAATTGTCTCTTCTAATTGTTACTTATCAACTTGATCATTGTTAAGCTTCTAAAGAATTATATTCTCTTTGAATTCGTCGCATCTCATAAAATTCAAAATTGGACTCTTGTAACTGTCAGTTATCAACTTGGTCATTGCTAAGCTTCTTAAGAGCATACATTTTATGCTTGTGTGGCACGGATAAGTTTAGAATGCTAAGCATCTTCATACTTAATGCATTTTTTTTATTTTTTATTTTTTTTGAATTAGAGGAAATCATCGTTGCTGCATCAGCGGGCCAACATATGTCATATGTGCAGCAAAATGAAAAATAACTTTACAACTTAGACTTAACGAGTGTTGATACCCGCGCGTTGCTGCGGAATTCTTTTGTTGCCGTTAGCTACATAACGCGAAGTTAGTTACTTAGGATTGACTTTGCAATTGATGTATAACATGAAGGATCATTTATGTAAATTATGTGAGGATTAAATTTGCAATGAACCGTTGAGATGAAGGAAAAAGTGCGTACTTTTTTTTAGGACTGAATTTGCAATTGATGTATAACATGAAGGACCATTTGTTTAAATTATGTGAGGACTAAATTTACAATGAACCGCTGAGATGAAGGACAAAGTGCGTAAATTTTTGTTTTTTAAATGTTAAAGATAACGGTCGTTAGTTAACAGCCGTTAAATAGCTAACAACCGTTAGTACATTAGAGAGAGAAAAAATTACTGTAGCAACCACTGTAGCAGCTACAGTGGTCGGCACCCATCAACCTCCCCACATTTAGTATATATATATATATATATATATATATATATATATATATATATATATATATATATATATATATATATATATATATAATACCTTTTAACATTTTCTATTTTGAATGGCATTTGCTAAATACACCAATATAAATAGCTAATTATTGGCTTGGCTTGTATTTATTATTGTTACTTAATTAGCTAACATTGGCTTGTATTTATTATTAACTACTTAATTAATGAGATAAAGCAAAGAAATTGAAGACTTTGGTGTCATTTTGTTTTTGTTTTTTGTTTTGTTTTGTTTTTGTTTTTTTTTTTTATTATTATTTTTTTTTTGTTATTTTATTACCTTTGTGTTGTACGGCTTTTTTTTAAGGTTCACGTTTTTGGTCGAAGATCGTGTGGGTATGAGCTTGTTGTTGTTTTTGTATTTTTTTCTTATTTCCTTATTTTTTATATACATACATACGTATTTATATATAAGTGAACAAGTAAAACAATATTTATTGAAAATAAATAATTAAAAATACAATATAAAGGACGTTACATAATTATTTTGTTAGGTCAATATTTTTCGGAATGCGATAATAATATTCGCGAAACACGTTTTGACGACTAACATATGTGTCCTCCCATCCAGATGCATTTCCACTTTTATATGTAATCCAAAGTGGATGAGTTAACGGTAATGGACAACCTTCGCGTAGTATCGCTTTAATATAATGGTTACTATTCACATGAACAATCACAATTGTCTCATGTGGTTCCGATTGGGGTGGACTCGACCAAAGCGGAAAACTCGTAGTGCAGCCTCCGACATTTCTTGCATGAGTTAGACTTATAACAACTCTTTTACATGCTGAGGCAATAACCAAACCCGTGTTTGGCATTTCCATCCACTTTTCAGCTTTTTTTACGGTCTCATAAATTTTTTTATAACCGCTCGTTCCAAATATATACTTGTATTTCTGTTGGTTAAAATCTAACTCCTGCACCAAATCAGACCGAATACGATGCCACTGATCTTGAGGGAGACCGAGAGCGACAGCGACAGATCGAAATCCGCAATTTCCATCACCTATGACATCTTGTAAATCTGTAACATAAGGATGGAAAATCTGTGGAAGTTGTTTCAAAAATATTTCCGGAACGCGTTCCGGAACGCCTTTCATGGACGATTGGCTCACATATGAACTATGTCTCGGAGGTTGGTTTAAGTCCAGGAACACGTCACATGCACGTGTTTCATAGTTCGAGTATGAACTATGTCTTGGTGGTTCCTTGTTCAAGTCTACCCCGAAAAACTTGGTTGAACGACTACTTTTACTAGGAACTTGAATTATCGGATCAACACACTTCTTTTTTTGTTGTTTCTTGCTTGGTCGTCCACGGGGATTTTTTTTAACCACGGGTTCTTTAATTAGAAGTGCACTTGGATTGCTTATACAACCTAGCTTTCTTAAGAAATTCATTGTTCCTACATTGGACTGCTTGTTAAAATTTTCTTTAAAAATGTGTAAGTCATCGTCACATTGAATATCTTCATCTTCCAAGGGTTTTGACCATGAAACATCTAGTGTCCTCCAAAAGATATCAATTGACTCCAAGGGGATATACTCACCTGCAATAAAATAATAAAAATTGTTGTTAATATTTTTAAAAAAACCAAGACATCAAAAAGTTAATCAAATAACAACAATTATATATGCTGACCTGAAAATATGTACGCTGACAGTACGCAAGCACATGGTAGCCCACAACTCTTACGAACTTGACAACCACACATTGAGTATTCGAACTCAGGATCATTCAATCGATGAACTTCTCCTAAAATCATATCAAGGGCTTCATTTGAAACAATACCCCGTAATAAGTTGAAACACGAAATATTATGTTGATGATAACGAAAGATTCTGCTTCTTTCAAAGCTTTCGTTGATTGCCGAACTTGAGACTGCACGATCTCATTGATACATCCCACAAATTGTTCTAAGCTGTGTTTTTTATGTTTCAAGTATCTTTTTAACTTAGCGTGCTGGCTCTCAACTCTGTTTGTTGTGCGATTGTTAAAGTTGAAAGACACGTTAGTCCATGCAGACACAAACCGTTCTTTATGATTTTTTAACCATTGTTCGGTTACATAACTTAAAACACCTGAAACGTTTAAAAAAATAATAAGGTGATGTAGCAAAAAAATATAAAAGAAATTTAAAATTTAAAATAATATAATATTAAATGTAAAATAGAGAAAAAGGTACGTGGATATTCTTCGAGGACTGACTGAAGTTGCTTGTAGTTCTCCAAGTACGAAATATACGTTTGAGAATCTTCCAGTGAATTCCATGCTGAAATAAATGATTCCCAATCTTGTTTCTTCTTGATCGTTGGCCTACAATTCTTAAAAATATTCTGGCTAATGTGCCATCTACAAAGTAACTGTGTAGCATTTGGAAAATCTTTTTCGCATGCATTCATCAGAGCCAATTCTCTGTCCGTGATTATAACACGTGGATGCATGCGCTCGTTAAGTGTCAACTTTAAGCACTCTAACACCCACGTATAGTTTTTCATCTTTTCTTCACATTAAGTTACTCCAATCTTCTCATACATTTTGTATAGCCTTTGCCTTTATAAGTGAAGAAAAGACGAAAAACTATACGTGGGTGTTAGAGTGCTTAAAGTTGACACTTAATGAGCGCATGCATCCACGTGTTATAATCACAGACAGAGAATTGACTCTGATGAATGCATGCGAAAAAGTTTTTCCAAATGCTACACAGTTACTTTGTAGATGGCATATTAGCCAGAATATTTTTAAGAATTTTAGGCCAACGATCAAGAAGAAACAAGATTGGGAATCATTTATTTCAGCATGGAATTCACTGGACGATTCTCAAACGTATATTTCGTACTTGGAGAACTACAAGCAACTTCAGTCAGTCCTCGAAGAATATCCACGTACCTTTTTCTCTATTTTACATTTAATATTATATTATTTTATATTTTAAAATTCTTTTATATTTTTTTGCTACATCACCTTATTATTTTTTTAAACGTTTCAGGTGTTTTAAGTTATGTAACCGAACAATGGTTAAAAAATCATAAAGAACGGTTTGTGTCTGCATGGACTAACGTGTCTTTCAACTTTTACAATCGCACAACAAACAGAGTTGAGAGCCAACACGCTAAGTTAAAAAGATACTTGAAACATAAAAAACACAGCTTAGAGCAATTTGTGGGATGTATCAATTAGATCGTGCAGTCTCAAGTTACGGCAATCAACGAAAGCTTTGAAAGAAAGAATCTTTCGTTATCATCAACATAATATTTCGTGTTTCAAATTATTACGGGGTTTTGTTTCAAATGAAGCCCTTGATATGATTTTAGGAGAAGTTCATCGATTGAATGATCCTGAGTTCGAATACTCAATGTGTGGTTGTCAAGTTCGTAAGAGTTGTGGGCTACCATGTGCTTGCGTACTGTCACCGTACTTATTTTCAGGTCAGCATATATAACTGTTGTTATTTGATTAACTTTTTGATGTCTTGGTTTTTTAAAGAATATTAACAACAATTTTTATTATTTTATTGCAGGTGAGTATATCCCCTTGGAGTCAATTGATATCTTTTGGAGGACACTAGATGTTTCATGGTCAAAACCCTTGGAAGATGAAGATATTCAATGTGACGATGACTTACACATTTTTAAAGAAATTTTTAACAAGCAGTCCAATGTAGGAACAATGAGTTTCTTAAGAAAGCTAGGTTGTATAAGCAATCCAAGTGCACTTCTAATTAAAGAACCCGCGGTTAAAAAAATCCCTGTGGACGACCAAGCAAGAAACAACAAAAAAAGAAGTGTGCTGATCCGATAATTCAAGTTCCTAGTAAAAGTAATCATTCAACCAAGTTTTTCGGGGTAGGCTTGAACAAGGAACCACCAAGACATAGTTCATACTCGAACTATGAAACACGTGCACATGACGTGTTCCTGGACTTAAGCCAACCTCCGAGACATAGTTCATATGTGAGCCAATCGTCCATGAAAGGCGTTCCAATATTTTTGAAACAACTTCCACAGATTTTCCATCCTTATGTTACAGATTTACAAGATGTCATAGGTGATGGAAATTGCGGATTTCGATCTGTCGCTGTCGCTCTCGGTCTCCCTCAAGATCAGTGGCGTCGTATTCGGTCTGATTTGGTGCAGGAGTTAGATTTTAACCAACAGAAATACAAGTATATATTTGGAACGAGCGGTTATAAAAAAATTTATGAGACCGTAAAAAAAGCTGGAAAGTGGATGGAAATGCCAAAAACGGGTTTGGTTATTGCCTCATCATATAAAAGAGTTGTTATAAGTCTAACTCATGCAAGAAATGTCGGAGGCTGCACTACGAGTTTTCCGCTTTGGTCGAGTCCACCCCAATCGGAACCACATGAGACAATTGTGATTGTTCATGTGAATGGTAACCATTATATTTAAGCGACACTACGCAAAAGTTGTCCATTACCGTTAACTCATCCACTTTGGATAACATATAAAAGTGGAAATGCATATGGATGGGAGGACACATATGTTAGTCGTCAAAACGTGTTTCGCGAATATTATTATCGCATTCCGGAAAATATTGACCTAACAAAATAATTATGTAACGTTCTTTATATTGTATTTTTAATTATTTATTTTCAATAAATATTGTTTTACTTGTTCACTTATATATAAATACGTATGTATGTATATAAAAAATAAGGAAATAAAAAAAATACAAAAACAACAACAAGCTCGTACCCACACGATCTTCGACCAAAAACGTGAACCTTAAAAAAAAGTCGTACAACACAAAGGTAATAAAATAAAAAAAAAAAAAAAAAAAAAAAAAAAAAAAAAAAAAAAAAACCAAAAAAATATAAAAAAAACAACAAAAAAACAAAACAAAAAACAAAAACAAAATGACATCAAAATCTTCAATTTCTTTGCTTTATCTCATTAATTAAGTAGTTAATAATAAATACAAGCCAATGTTAGCTAATTAAGTAACAATAATAAATACAAGCCAATGTTAGCTAATTAAGTAACAATAATAAATACAAGTCAAGCCAATGATTAGCTAATTATATTGGTGTATTTAGCAAATGCCTTTTGAATAATAGGTCTTTCCTTATTGCTTTGCAGCATATAAGATACCCGTAGCCAACAGCAAGGTTCATTTCCTCTTTGAACTATATATAATGTTTATAAAGCTTTATTAGATTTTTACATAGTAAGAATTGGTTTATAAAATAAAAAAATTATAAATTAATGACTTAATTCAATTTTAAACCTTTAAAAAAGTTTATGATGTTGTAAATCTAAAACCATGAATACACTCTTTCATATATCCTTTTTTTCGACTAGCCTGGTACCCGCACGTTGCAGCGGCGGGTAGCCGTGTGATTTTATATTCTGGCGATAAGTTTTTCAAAGTACCTTTTTTTTATAATGGCACAGTATTTCAGCCGTAAATCCAAAAGTGGTTCCCGTCTTTAGCAAAAATTCAACAACTCAATTAGTTAACAAGTCGTGTCCAATTCAACCCAAGATCACTTATACCACAACATCAAACATATTTTTATATCAAGTGTTTCCGTATCAGTGCATAATATTATTTGACTTTTGGTGGACCTCTTTTGAACAATAATGTACTTATTAAAAAGAAAGTTAGTACTTTGACTTTAAAATCATAAATACTTTACAACTTAAATTCTAAAGCTCTACATAAATACCCATTATAAAGTGGGTTGTTACATGTTTTTGAAATGAGTTGCTGTTACAAGTTCAAATAATTTAAGACAATTAATCAACTTTTTATTATGTGTATGCAAGCTAATTTTTAAAATAAGTGTATAACCTTATTTTTTAAAAACTTTCTTTATATAAAAATTCTCAAATCAATTATAAAGTAGTATAGGTGGGGTTACCACTTATCCCCACTTAAGGATTTACTTTTGAGATTTTTTTTATAAGGGATTGTCTAACTAGTGCTCTTAGGGCACTGGTTAAAAAGAGGGAGGACCCATAAAATAGTACTAAAAATATATATTTTTTATTGAAAATGTGTGGTCCCTGAGTATTTAAAATATATTTTGGTACTATTTGTGAGTCCTCCCTCTTCTTAACCAGTGCCCTAAGAGCTCCGGGTACGGTGCGCCATAGCTCAAGCCATGGGCTTCGGCGCCACCGTATGGCGCGACATGCCACACCGGACCTCGTGCCAAACCCTCTCGCGCCACCACCACCAGCACAGGCCGTGGGATTTTCCTTTTTTTTTTTTTTTTTTTTTTTTTTTTTTTTTTTTGGATTTTTAATTGGGTATTGTGTTGTTGTGTGAGGTTTTGTGTTTGCAAGTGTGGGAGGTTTTGTGGTGTGTTTATTTATTTTATTTTTGCAGGTGTCGAGGAAGAAGACGGGTACACTATTTTTCCTTTGACACCTGTTTTCAATTATATATATAAATATAGAGCGTCAAAACTGTGCTTTGTGATTGGTTGCCCGATTGTTGGGCTAACGCAGCACAAAAGTTATTACAGGCCCGCCAGCTATTGTCAATATATATTGAATGCTGCTGGACTCTAATCTTGGAACTTGGGCCATGAAGAATACAATATAAGCCGAAAATAGTTTATGAGTCTTTTGATTTCATCTTTTAGGCTGTTTGATGTACAAATTACTATATATATATTAAATGGCGTGGACTCGGTGCAATATTATTTGTTCCCTTTGCTTTTTTTCCTGGACTTTTTTTTGGGCTGAATTTGGCCCACGAACTTAGGTTTGGGATGCTATGCGTTTGGGCCCATGTTGTTTGACATACTCTTGGTTTGTTTTGTTTATAAACCGGCTAAAAAAGTCAGTACATAGTAAATTCAAAAACCAAAAACCAGGCCAAAAAAAAAAACAAAAAAAAAACAAAAAAAAAAACCACGAAAAATAGCCAAAAATCCCGGAAGCCTATCGTCGATTATATACCGTCAAACGACCTACTGCATAAATTGGCGCCCCGCCGCAACGCGGCGGACCGGCGTCCATCTCGTTAACTTTATATATTGATGTGTTTCCTAGAAGATAAGCTACACCGTTTTTATTTTTGGGCTGCATGTTAAACTTTTGGGCTGGGTTAATGTAAAAAGAAAAGGGCTGCTAGGATTGTCATATGAAAATTTTAATATAATTGGTTTTTAACTTTACACTTTGAGCTAAAATTGCTAGAATTGTCATATAATTGGTTTTTAATGTTAAAAAAAAAAGTAATAAATAAATAAATAAATAAAACTGTTATGCACCATGGCACCAGAAAACTCGTGTTATGCCAGGGATGGGTGTTTTGGTGCCATAGCCAAAACTGGTGCCATAGATAAAAAGTGCTGAGGTGGCACAACTTTTTCCATTGGCACCACCCCACGGCACCAACTGTACCTAGCTCTCTAAAGGCACTAGTTAGACAATCCCTTTTCATAATCCCTTATTCATGCTCTAATTCATCATTTTACGACTCATGGCTAACAACTCAATATCATGTCTTAACCATTGCTTGATGTATTTCTATTTGTGGCTGAGGTGGTTTTATGTTTCTTTCTAAACTAGAATCATACCCTCGCAATGCGGTGGTGAGTACCGTGTGATTATATTTTACATTATTTGGTTACATGTTTAATTGTTTTCATGCTTTATAAGTAGAGATATTAGAGATGGTTAAGCCAAATAATTTTAGTTTGAACAACTAACTGCTTCCTAACAAACTTTCTAACCAACTTGCTTCCTAACAAATTAATTTTGAAATATTTCGTAATAAGCAAGAAAAAAGTATAAATTTTAAGCTTTTCTAATTATAGAATAATATTAAATAAATTATAGTGTAGTATAGATAAACACATTGTCTCACTAACTAAGATATTTCACCTATTCTATCATTTTATTAAAAAAAAAGTTATGTGCATGTACTTATAATTATCTTGTAACTCATTTACGAACCATTAAATCGTAAATAATTTCTGAGCTAAATTCTGATAGCATGTCCTATTACTTCTCTATTACTTGCATATCTAATAATATATGTGACTAAGTCCCCTTTTGTTTATAGTTTTCCGGGCGGTTCGTAGAATATTACATGAGATAGAAGGTAGTTTAAGGCTTTCTTCGTTAAAGTTACTTGTGGTAGGAAATGATTTCGTTTAAAATTTTAAGTGGCATTGCTAATATAGCGTTCTAACAAAATCTAAAATACTACACATTTCTCACGAAACAAGCTTTATGTAATAAAAGCTAAACATTGATTGCTCTAAAATGATGCTAAATACTGCACGCAAACCTAAAAGTCTCCAAAACAAGATTATAATCCTTCCGTGTTAACGTAAGTGTCTAGTGTCTACTAATAGACTTTAGTGAGTAAAGATGTTACTATAAGATGAAATAACGCTTTTGTGGAACGTCTTCTGGCGAGGCTTTGAAATTCAACCAATATCTTTCTATTTAACATTCTTTCACAACGAGGCTTTGAGATTCATATTGCCAAGAGAGACCGGTGAACACTCTGCCCCTTCACTTGCAAAAGGATCCGTTACCGGAGTGTTCCACTTCTCAGGGCCGCCTGAGTCAGAACAACCCCGCCGGGGCGATCCAATTACCCGGAATTTTCACTATTATTCTACAACCATGGAACCGTACTAGCTTTGCTATAGACTTTATACTGAACTGTTCACCAATATATTTCACAACCATAATCAATTACATTAATTAATCACCATGGATAGCACCTCAAGAAATACACACACTACAAGAAATAGGACATCACGCGACGATAGTTATCCCGTCGACACAATGTCGACGGGACAAGGCAGAAAACGACAAAAAATCCGCTTGACCGAAGCCAAGTTCGTTGAATTTTTTGGATTGACATAATCCCGTCGACATGTCGACGGGAACAAATTGACCAAAATTTTCAGCCTCAATAATTGCCAAAACTTTGGCGCGAAATATCCCGCCTTTATTATCCCGTCGACATGTCGACGGGATAATATTAAAAATAAAATTATTGCGTAATTAACGTTTGGTTAGTTTTAATTACGTGTTTTGTTTATAATCCCGTCGACATGTCGACGGGATAATAAAGTGAAAATAATAATAGTGAATTAGTGGTCAATACAAATGGCGGGATTTTTTCCCGCGTGTTTTTCCCGTCAACATGTCGACGGGATTATCTCCCCAAAATACTCTCCCCCATATATACTCCACAAAAACATTCCCGTCTCATTTTTTACCTATATACATTCTCACAAAAAAAATTCGTCTCATTTTACACATCGATTCTTGATTCTCACAAATAAGTCAATCGTCAATTCTTACAAGACACACATGACTTGGCGTGGTTGCACAGTTGAAGATGAGTACTCTAAAATCTTGTCACACGAGCTCCTCTTTAATGAAGTTATGTTAACTTTTGGTCATGCAGTTTATGAGGAATATGGTGATTTTAAGGATGTTGAATCGTGGATGAGAGACAAGATGATCGAATGGTGTAGGAAAAAGCCGTACTACAAAGAGTACATGGACGAGCTAGATGCTGCTGAAGCTCAAATTGTTGCTGTTGGAGGTGACGACGAAGTTGAAAGTACGTTGGAAACAAAACTTGATAATCTGGGAAATAGGATCACAAATCTTGAAGCTACGTTTGCACATATCAAGGAAATGAGAGCAAGGAAGGGAAAAGATGGTGCGAGTTCAAGTAAAGCGGGAAGTAGCCGCAAAAAAAAAATAAACGGGTTGTTTCGTTTGATCTGTTCTTTTGGTTGTCGAGTTGTTTAGTTTGAGTTGTTTCGTTTGGTTGTTGAGTTGTTTAGTTTGAGTTGTTTCGTTTGGTTGTTGAGTTGTTTAGTTTGAGTTGTTTCCTTTGGTTGTCGAGTGGTTTAGTTTGTTTTTCGAGTTGTTTAGTTTGAGTCTGTATGAAAATGCATGTGGTTGAGAACTCTTGCTTGTTTTAAATAAACAGTTTGCCTTTGTGTTTGATAATTATTGCTCCTTCAGTTATATTATTTGTGCGTACGAATTTAAAATATAAAGGATGTTCAACGTCAGTTAACAAAACAACAACAACATTTTATTAAACAACAATAATAACAATAACAGCAAACAACATCAACAACAACAAACAACATCATTTTATTAAACAACAACAATAACATCAACAACAACAGCAAACAACATCAACAACAACAAACAACATCATCAACAACAACAACAACAACAACAACAACAACAATAACAGCAAACAACAACAAACAACATCAACAACAACAACAACAACAACAACAACAACAACAACAACAACAACAACAACAACAACGTACAACAACGATAACAGCAACAACAACGATAACAGTTCTACATATGAAATTTATCCATGTCACTTAAAAGGTCACGGAGTATGGCATCCGACTGACATGCGTGGTCGTGGTTGGGATACGTTGCCATGTCAAGTTTTGCCTCCAGCATCCTGAATTTTGTCTCTAACACGTTTTTTTGTGCCTCCAACACCTGTTTTTGTGACTCCAGCATGTTTATTCTAAGATTTTTTTCATGACACTTTAAGCACCTTGTTGGAGCAGATCCAGAACCGCTTGATGTTGAAGCTCCAAGAGAACCGATCATCATTTTGGCGAGTCATTACTCCTTTCATAAAAAAAATCACATCCATGGTCTTTTGTCCCAGGCTGTTAAAGAGTAAAAACTATTATTTTTAACAACTAACCAAATTATTTATATAATACACGAAAAAGTATGTAATTGTTCACCTGCGAGAAAGGACACGCATAGTATAGTTTACCACGGGAGTAAGATTTACACGATTCTCGCAGAATCACATCTCCTCGTTCACAAGGACAAGGAAAAGCTTCAAATTCTGCCATCTTCTTCACCATGATAATAGTGTATGTTTGTGGTTGTGAGGTTGAGTGGTTGTGAGTGGTGGAATCGTGACCGGGGTGGCCCGATCTACAAGTTGAGGTGATAAAAGGTGGTGGCCGGAAAAAGATTCTGACGGCCGGAAACTGATGGTGTCGCCGGAAAACGAAAACTGCTAGAGTGTGTGAGAGAGAGAGAGAGATAGTAAGATGAGTGTGTGTGTGTGTGTGTGTGTGTGTGTGTGTGTGTGTGTGTTTATATTGTGAGGATGAGTTGTTAGGTAGGGAAAACCATGCTCGTTCGTTTAACATCTCGTGTATAACCATTGCATCTTGACTCGTTCGTTTAACATCTCTTGTATAACCATAGTCGTTCGTTTAACATCTCGTGTCAAAAAGAAAAACAACAAAAAACCAAATTTAAAATTAGTGATAGCTTCTATTTAATAGATTCTATTTTTTTTTTAATTTTCCTTTTAGCTTATTAATAAGCAATTTCATAATTTTCTTAATTTCCTGTCACCTTAAAGTATTTTCAATAATTTTCTTATATCAATAATATCTGACGGTTTATCCCCAATCACATCCCGAATCGTTCGTTTAACATCTCATGTAGAACCATAGAATCTCGACTCGTCTGTCTAACATCTCGTGTATAACCATAGCATCTCGACTCGTTCGTTTAACATCTCGTGTATAACCATACCATCTCGAGTCGTTCGTTTAACATCTCATGTAGAACCATAGAATCTCGACTCGTCTGTCTAACATCTCGTGTATAATCATAACATCTCGACTCGTTCGTTTAACATCTCGTGTATAACCATACCATCTCGGGTCGTTCGTTTAACATCTCATGTACAACCATAGCATCTCGACTCGTTCGTTTAACATCTTGTGTATAACCATACCATCTCGAGTCGTTCGTTTAACATCTCATGTAGAACCATAGAATCTCGAATCGTCTGTCTAACATCTCGTGTATAACCATAGCATCTCGACTCGTTCGTTTAACATCTCGTGTATAACCATACCATCTCGAGTCGTTCGTTTAACATCTCGTGTATATCCATAGCAAGACTTGAATTTTGACCGGTTGTGATCTCGATGTTATCTAATTATTATTTATTTTATAAAAGTAATTAATTATATTATAAGTAATTAATTTTGAATTTAACTAGTTATTTTTTAATTTTATAAAACTATTTTTTAAATATATATATTTTTTTTAATTTTAAAAAAGTATTTGTAATAAATAAAAAATTTTAATTATATAAAAGTAATTTATTAATTTTATAAAACTATTTTTTTAATATTTTCTTTTTATTTTATAAAAGTATTTATAAAAAATATTATATTAAAGTAATTAATAGTAAACTTAACTAGTTATTTTATAAAATTATTTATAATAAATACTTATAATCCCGTAGACATGTCGACGGGAATATAAGCGCCAAATTTTCACGAAATTTTGGAACGTCCCGCCAATATAAAAACGACAAAATAACTTTATTCTCCCGTCGACATGTCGACGGGATAAGAAAAAGATATACCAAACCAGATCTGGTCAAACACTTAGAAAAAAAAACGCAAAAACTAAACCCCCTTTCTTCTCCGGCGATTATTGACCCACCACCATATACCACCACACCACACCACCTCTACCACCAGTAATCAACACCACCACACCACACCACCTCCACCACCAATCAACACCACCACACCACACCACCTCCACCTCCAATCAGCACCACAGACCCACCACAGCTCCACCACCACCACACTAGCACCACTGTGCACACCACCTCCTCCTCCTCCTCCTCATTCGTTTAATTCTTCTCCAACCCCTCATTTGTTTAATTCTTCTTCTTCCACCACCACCACACTAGCAGAAGCAGGTAACTTTTGTTATTATTATTAATTGCTTTTAATTATTGTTATTATTATTGTTAACTTTTGTTATTATTATTAATTTTATACAGCAGGTAAAGAGGTCGCGATAGCCGAGAGCGAGAGCCAAGGGTGAGAGCCGAGACAACCAAGACATAGCAAGCAGGTAATGTACCTCGTTTTATTTTTTTTATTAACTTTTGGTATCCCGACGACATGTCGCCGACAACAGTTTTTTTTTAAACCTTTGATTTGCTCTCTTTTAATATAGCCCGGGCCCAAGACCAAGGCTGTACCACAGCCGAGACCACAGCCCAAGCCCAAGACTGCAGCTCGAGACCACAGCTGCGAGCCCGAGACCACTGCCGAGAGCCAGAGACAGTATGTTGTTAATTTTTTCATATCCATATTAGTTTTTACATATCAGGTTGCATTTAATTAGTGAGGTTTTAATATATTAGCTTAAGTATGTTTGTGAAATGTGAGCGTTTAAGTATGTTTGTGAAATGTGAGGTTTTAGTATATTAGCTTGCGAATGGGATTGCGAATAGGATATTGCGTTTGCTCATTGTGTACCCACGGTGCAAGTAGCACCTTGGGGGACTTGATATTGCGTTTGCTTCGGCTTATTTGGTTTTTTGCTTATTTGATAATTCAAGTTAGAGGGTGTTTGTTTCGGCTTATATAACGAGCTTATTGCTTGTTTGGTTTTCTGCTTAACTTTCATAAGCTAAATTTTTATGGCTTATTTTGAAACTTTTTACCTTACATAGTTTCAAAATAAGTCACAAAAGATAAGCTTATGAAACATAAGCCGAAAACCAAATAAGCCATAATCCCGTTATATAAGCCTAAACAATCTTTCTATTAATTGTTTGGTTTTCGGATTATGTTTCATAATAATTTCAAAAATAAGTCACAAAAAATAAGTTTCAAAATAAACAAAATAGTTTTTACATAAGTCACAAAAAATAAGCTTATGAAACATAAGTCGAAAACCAAACAATTGTTTATATTCTATTAATTGTTAGACTTATGTGAATGTTTTAGGATATTAGTGATTAATTTCGGAAAGTCCCCGTCCGAAGTTAATCATCCTATAGAAAACCCGTCCGAAATTAATTTATTAGAAATTAATTTTGGAAAGTCCCCTTGTTTGGGACTGCTTTTTGAATGTTTTGTCTCATTTAGGATATGGATGCGTATAATTGATTTACTATTTGAGATGATTTCGACAGCGTTTCTCCTTTACTCCTACGAATATGTCTTTAATGCACATATTTGGGAAGTTGAGGGGAAATGCTGCCGAAATTTTCTCAAATAGTAAATCAGTTATACGCATTCATATATGAGATGAATCATTCAAAGAGTGGGTTAGGATTGCCTTCCATAGTTGCACTAGGTGAACAAAACAACTAGTAATAATTCCATAGTTATATGTTTTTATGTGTCGATTATTTTGAATGTGTAATAACTAAGAGTTGAATAAAACAAAATGCAGTTATGATACTTGATAAGAGTTGGACCTGTTTAGACAGTCGTGTTTCAAGAGAGTTTTTTGATGGTCTTGCCGCATTCATTGAACATTGCAAGCCGTTATTAAATAGTTACGGAAACATAAAATGTCCATGTCGTCTTTGTTGTAATGTTCCATGGGTATCTCTCGACAAACTTAAAAGCCACATAAGCCAAAATGGGTGGGACCCAACTTATACACAATGGGTAGATCACGGTGAACCGGATCCTCTTCCTATAGAAGATAACACAACACAATGTGAGATGAGTGACATGCGTGCGTGCCTTAATGATATTATTGATATTCCTCTAAATAATGAACAAAATGAGCCAACTCCTCCAAATATTGGCGAGACAAGTAACGAGCCGACTCAAGCAACGACACCTCCTGTACGTAACGAGTATGAAGAGTTACTTGCCAGTTCCACCCAGCCTCTTTACCCGGGTTGTGACTTTATGACAACCTTGGATTTTATGTCAAAGTTTACGCATCTCAATCATACTCTGCTATAAAAAAAACATTTAAAAAGGTCGGGTTAGGGTATGAGTCGATACATGCTTGTGAAAATGATTGCTTTTTATATCGGGGGACTGGTGCCGAAGATTTGGAGTATTGTCCGGTCTGTAAAACGAGTAGATGGAAAGACAAGAACACAACGGGGAAGAAAGTTCCTAACAAGGTGTTGCGTTACTTTCCTGTCATTCCTAGGCTACAACGTTTGTACAGATCTATTCACACCGCAAAACATATGACTTGGCATGCTACTGGAAAGTCTACGGTAAACGGTATGATGCAACACCCGGTTGATGGAGAAGCATGGCAGAAGTTTGACAGTGGTAAATATTCGGCTTTTGCTAACGAACCAGGAAACGTTCGATTAGGGTTGGCTGCTGATGGTTTCAATCCGTTCGGCAACCTTAGTCAGACTTACAGCATGTGGCCTGTTATCTTAACAACATACAACTTGCCTCCGTGGTTATGCATGAAAGAGACTACTTTGATGCTAACGTTGTTGATTCCTGGACCTAAATCACCCGCGAAGGACATTGATGTTTACTTAAGGCCTTTGATTGATGACCTTCAGAAATTATGGAAAAAACCAGGTGTCCCGACTATGGACGCTGTTACAGGCAAATAATTCAACATGAGAGCGATGCTTTTATGGACCATCAATGATTTTCCTGCTCGTAGTAGTTTGTCAGGTTGGAGTGGGCAAGGTTACTATGCATGCCCTACATGCAAAGTAGGCACTCCGGCTACGCGTGTGATAAGCAAAACAGGTTATGTTGGCCATAGAAGATTCTTAAAAAAAAACCATAAATGGAGGAGGGATACTACTACATTCAATGGTGCACCTGATTTTACAGATCCTCCTAAAAAAGATACTTCGGCTGATATCTTGACTCAACTTGCAATATTGCCCACACGTTTACCGGGGAAACATCCAGATTATGGGGGTGGGAAGATAAAACGTAATACTACAACCGACCTGAACTGGACTAAACGGTCTATTTTCTACGAGCTTGAATATTGGTCTTCTCTTACTCTAAAACACAATTTGGATGTCATGCATATTGAAAAAAAATGTGTTGGAGAGTATCTTGAACACTTTGTTAATGAATGAGAAATCTAAAGACACCGCCAAGGCAAGACAAGACTTGCAAGCTTTGGGCATTCGACGGGAGTTGTGGCTCGGAAACAAACAAAACGGGAAGTGCTCGAAGCCTCATGCTAAGTACTCCTTCACACCCGATAAAAGAAAACTCTTCTGTCAATACATCAAAACAGTTAAACTACCAGATGGGTTCGGATCCAAGTTCAAGCCGAAAGTGACCAAAGATGATAACAATATAACGGGCATGAAGTCGCATGACTGTCATATAATGATGCAACGGTTACTTCCTTATGGACTTCAGCAATACTTGGACGCACAAACTTATGCACCATTGATCGAGCTTTGTTCATTCTTTAAGCAAATTTGCGCCCGAACTTTGATGGTGAATGACATGGTGAAAGCTAAAGACCAGATGATCAATATTTTGTGCAGACTCGAACAAATATATCCTCCTGCTTTTTTCGACATTATGATTCACTTGGTTATGCATTTACCTGAAGAGGCTCTTCAAGGGGGGCCTGTTTCATTCCGGTGGATGTATCCATTTGAAAGATACATGAAGAAACTAAAAAACTATGTACGAAATAAAGCTAAGCCGGAAGGTTCAATAGCGAAGGGTTATGTTGCAGACGAAGCATTAACTTTTTGTTCTCGGTATTTTCGGGGTGAAATTAGGACAAAATTTAACCGTCCCACTCCATCTGAGGGTTGTCCTCGCCCAACAAGTGATTTTCAGGTGTTCCGATCACTATGTAAAAAGTCTGGTAAAGAGACAATTATTCAGTTAGGTCTCCCAGAAATGAAGAAAGTGATATGGTATGTACTTCACAACAGTCCTGAGATTGACGCGTACACGAACGAGTTCCAGAGGTACGCGTTTTTATTTTGAAATTTCTTTTCCCAAGTTATCTTTTCGATTAATTCTAAAATCATGAACATTTTCAGTGAACGTCCTGAAAGCGACATGCAACAAGAATTTCCTAGATGGTTTGAGTCGAAGGTAAACTTATTATATGTATTTCCTTGTATAAATAACGACTATATTACTCATCTCTATGTATTCTTATCTTTGTTCATAGATCGGTAATCTTTACACAGCCAATGACCCAAGATGTACCCCCGACTTATTCGCTTTGGCTTGTGGACCATCATCGACCGCAACCTCAGTCAACTCTTGCGTAGTCAATGGTGTGAAGTTTGTCGTACACAGCCGCGATGTAAAACGTACAACTCAAAACAGCGGAATTTGTTCACCTGGCGAGAAGGAAGGAGAAATGTATTATGGTCTGCTAGAAGGAATTCTGGAGTTTGAGTATACCCAGTTCAAAGTAGTGTTGTTTCGAGTTAAGTGGTTCGACTTAGCCAAAAGAGGTAGAGTTGAACGTTATAACACTAGAAACAACATGACACAAATTTGGGCATGTAGCACAGCGTTTGAAGATCAACCTTACATTCTTGCAACACAAGCAAAACAAGTCTTCTACCTAGAAGATCTTGCCAGACGACCACCCCATTGGAAGGTCGTCCAAGAAGTGAATCACAACACAACATGGGATGTCATCGTGGTAGAAGACGATGATGATGTGATACATGGCAACAACTCATCTAATCTTCGACTGTCTGCTAATTTTGATGCTTTGGAATTGTCCCCCTTAAATATCGATGGTCAATCAACGTTAGTTGAGGCACCACCACCAATCATTCCTATTTATGACGACAATGATTTTATTGATGATGAAGAAGACGATCCTTATGATTTAGTAGATTCTGATCCAAACAATTCTGATGATGAAGTTGAAGTTGCGACTAGTGTTTATGATAGTGATGTTGATTTAGCAGATTGATCTTAAATTTTTGTAAAACGACACTTATTTGAATGAAATTGTTATGGATTGTTTAAATGTGTATATTTATTTCGAATGTGTATGTATTTGAATGTGTGCATGCTTATGTTAATTTGTTCATGTATTTCTATACGTTATTCAACTTGTACTTTTACAGATGGCAGCAGCAGTCGCCCGTGGTCATGGTGGATGTTGATAGTGATCATGATGAGTGACTTTTGGGGATGTAGAGGTACAAACTTGGGTTATATATTTTGTGTTGTACTTATGGTTGAAACAATATTTTCGCGATCCTTATCTTAGTATTTTCTAGTTTAACCTTTTGACGATTTGAACATCGCGGGTATTGAAACATTTGTGGATATGGCAGCTAGGTTTAGATATTACCACACCCCGTTTTGTAGACTTTATATGTTTTAATGCATTTTGAGGGTGTTTAGCGATAATTTGAAAGTGTTTTAGCCGATGTCGAATTGTATGTGTTAGGACATGTTGATATTGAGTGGTTATAGCTTATGGTTACAGGTTTTGGTAGATTTTTCCGGAAAATTTTCAGGAAAAAATCTGGAATATTGCCAATATTGCAGCTTCCTGTATGCTGTATATAACATTGGTACCGTCGACATGTCGACGGCACCATAAAAAAAATAATATAATTGTTTAATTATCCAGTCGACATGTCGACGGGATAATTATACAAACATTGACCAACGCGTTGACCCTTCAAATTGGTCCCGTCAACATGTCGACGGGATAATTATACGACGTTGACCAACGCGTTGACCCGTCAATATGTCGACGGGATAATTATACAACGTTGACCAATACCATTGACTCGTCAAATTATTCCGGTCGTCATGTCGACGGTATAGTATTAAGGTAATTAACGTTTGATAATTAAGGTGTTAATTAATTATACTATCCCGTCGACATGTCGACGGGACCATTTTGACGGACAACAGATTTCTTTGACTGAAAAAGGCCGTGGGACCCACATTGTCGACGGCGATTATCGACGGGGATGATGTTCCTGACGGGGCTCAGCTGTCGTTATTATCCCGTCGACATGACGACAGGAACATACTATGCCGTCGACATGACGACGGGAACGTCAAAAAAAAAAAGCGACGGGAGAAGTGTCGATTGTACTAGTGACATATTAACAAATATGCTCTTGGTTGTGCTTTTTAGCTTCCACTAACTACATTCTTCTTGGTTATGGTAAGTAACTAATGCACCATAATTTAAACATTTAGAATTGTTTGGATTATGCAATGTTTGATAAAATGTACATGTGTGTGACAGATATTGGTGTAATGAATGGTGCAATGCCATCTATAAAAGATAACTTGAACATTTCATCAACCCAAGTTTAGTTTATACAGATAAATCATCACAAAAACTTACGAATGCATTACTGAACTTAATTTTTTTTTCTAACATATTTAGCGCATAAAAGTATAGTAAACTAAAAATAAGGTCAGTTTTTTTTTTTTTTTTTTTATCTATTTTGATGCTTCCGAGTATATAACTAGGGGAGAGCAATAAAGCAGAAACTTTCTAGGATTTCTTGATTTCGGTTATGCGAGTTCAAAAAATATCCATATTCAAATATCCGAAAACTTGATCATAATTTATTAAAAAGATGGTTTTATAAAAGGACAGTTTTAGAACTCATTTAAAAGTTTTCCGAAAATTATTGATATCAGGATATTCGGATATATAAAATTGTTATATGAAATTTTGGATATCCGAATTAAAAAAACCTAGAAAATATATTATGTCTAACATAAAACCATCATCGCAAATTCCAGATATCCAAATTTATGGTATAACTAGTTATTGACAAGTCCCTTAAATTGTTAGAAATGAGATATTTCATGTCGGTTGTTTTCTTTTTCTTTCATTATAGAAAAGTCGTTAGTTAGGAGAGACTCGTGGTATATTAAACGTTAAATTAACAATTATTAGGCTTATTGGAGGGGGTCAAACACCCGCTAGCTACCCCCTCCCTCCGCCCTTGGTACCAACACACTTGGAAGGTGGTTTAAAGCTTGTTTTCAGCATCTATAACTAGTTTTTGCCCTTATATAACACAACTCTAAGCATTTGAAACTTACTTGCATTCCTTTGCTCTTGCTTTCAAACCATATAATGACATCCTCATTACCTAATCATTACTCAATCATTGATTTAGATTTATATTCTCTTTGAACTCGTCGCATCTCATAAAAATCATAACGGACTCTTCTAATTATCAGTTACCAACTTGGTCATTGTTAAGCTTCTTAAGTCTAAAACCATAAATACACTCTTTCATATATCCTTTTTCTCAATGGGGTTATCACATATCCTTTTTCATTTTACGATTCATGGCTAACAACTCAATATCATGTCTTAACCATTTCTCGATGTATTTCTATTTGTGGCAGAGGTGGTTTTATGTTTCTTTCTACATAAACATATCTCCTCACTAAGATATTATTTCACCTATTCTATCATTTTCAAAAAAAAATTATGTGCTTGTACTTATAATTATCTTGTAACTCATTTACGAACCTTAAATCTTAAATAATTTCTGAGCTACATTCTGATAGCATGTCCTATTACTTTTCTATTACTTGCATATCTAATAATATATGTGACTAATTAAGCCCGCTTCTGTTTATCATTTCCCGGATGGTTCGTATAATATTATATGAGATAGAAGGTAGTTTAAGGCTTTCTTTGTTTAAAAGTCACTGGTGGAAGGAAACAATTTTGTTAAAATGGCATTGCTAATAATAGCGTTCCAACAAAATCTAAAATACTACACATTTCTTACGAAACAAGCTTTATGTAATAAAAGCTAATCGTTGAATGCTCTAAAACGATGCTAAATACTGCACGCAAAGCTAAAAGTCTCCAAAACAAGATTATAATCCTTCCGTGTTAACATAAGTGTCTACTAATAGACTTTAGTGAGTAAAGATGTTACTTTAAGATGAAATAATGCTTTTGTGGAACGTCTTCTGGCGAAGCTTTGAGATTCAACCAATATCTTTCTATTTAACCTTCTTTCACAATGAGGCTTTGAGATTCATGTTGCCAAGAGAGACGAGGGAACGCTCTACCCCTTCACCTGTAAAAGGATCTGTGACAGGAGTGTTGCGCTTCTCAGGGCCGTCTGAGTCAGTGCAACCACGTCGGGGCGATCCAGTTACCCGGAATTTTCACTATTATTCTACAACCATTGAACCGTACTAGCTTCGTTACAGACTTGATACTGAACTGTTCACCAATATTTTTCTATTTAACCTTCTTTCACAACCATATTCAATTCCATTAATTAATCACCATGGATAGTACCTCAAGAAACACACATATTAACAAATATGATTTTGGTTGTGCTCTTTTAGCTTCCATTAACTCCATTCTTCTTGGTTATGGTGAGTAACTAATGCACCATAATTTAAACAATTAGAATTGTTTGGATTATGCAATGTTTGATAAAATGTACATGTATGTGATAGATATTGGTGTAATGAGTGGTGCAATGCCATCTATAAAAGATAACTTGAACATTTCATCAACCCAAGTTGAAATATTTGTGGGTTCATTAATTGTTTGTTCTTTGATTGGTTCTTTTGCTTCTGGCAAGACTTCAGATATGATAGGTCGGAGATACACAATTGTTTTAGTAGCTGCAACTTTTTTCATAGGTGCTTTATTAATGGGTTTTGCTCAGTGACCAAATTGGGGTTGGGTACTCGTTAATGATAGCTCCGGTGTACACTGCGGAATTACCTCCGGCGATGAAACGTGGGTTGTTGACATCACTTCCTGAAGTGTTCATAACATTGGGGATATTGTTGGGGTATGTTACGAACTATGCTTTGTCTGGTTTACATGAGCATATTGACGGGAGGTTAATGCTCAGGTTTGCAGCAATTCCACTTGTTGGAATCGCCGTTGGGGTAATGTTTATGCCTGAGTCGCCAAGGTGGCTTGTTATGAAGGGTAGAGTAGATGAGGCCCAAAGGTTTTAAGAAACAGTTCGGGTAATGTATATGAGGCCTATTTAAGATTAGAGGAAATTATGAAAGCAGCCCTTGACCAGACCACGAGTGGTCCAAATGGTGACACGTGGAAAGGTCAAGGTGTTTAGAAAGATTTGTTAAAACCTTCACCTGTGATCCGTCGTGTTCTCATTGTTGCTATTGGGATAATATATATATATATATATATATATATATATATATATATATATATATATATATATATATATATATATATATATATATATATATATATATATGGAAGCTTCGGGTAATGATGCGGTGGTTTACTACACGCCCGCCGTTTTTGAGTCTGCGGGAATGCATAAGCGGAAAAATTTAGTTGGGGTAACGATCATTATGGGCCTAACTAAAACTTCTCTCATTTTGATTTCGGCTTTTTTCTTGGATAAATTTGGTAGGAGGCCTTTATTGTTATTGGGCTCAATAGGTATGGTTATTTCTTTAGCGGTATTACGCCTCCGGTAAATGTTTTTGGAGCACTCTAGTAACTAGCCCACATGGGCTGTTGTGGTTTGTGTAGTAGCCGTTTGTACTAATGTGTCATTTTTCTCGATTGGGCTAGGGTAGAGATGCAAATGTTCAACCGGTTTTTTTTTAACCGGTGGTTTAACTAGGACCGGTTTTTGACAAAACCGGTTATATTAAAACCGAAACCGGTTTTTTCAAACCGAACCGGTTATAGGTTTTTACCCCATACCGGTTTTTTACCGGTTTTACCCGGTTTAAAAATAAAACCGGTTTTAACCGGTTTTATTTAAAAAAAAAATACCGTTAAAAAAAACCGATTTTAACCGGTTTCTTTTTAAAAATATACCCATTTTTAATATATATATATATATATATATATATATATATATATATATATATATATATATATATATATATATATATATATATATATATATAGTCGTTACCCGGTTTTAACCGGTTATTTTCGGTTTTTTTAAAGTTTACCGAGCCAAACGGCTAGTAACCAACATGACCGTTTTTTTTGAATTTTTTGAGGGTTTTGGGGAGTTTTAAGGCACTATAAATAGAGGTAATGAGTTGGGGTTGAAAACACATAAAAAACAATCTCATTTCTTTCTCTAATTTCTCAAAAACGCTAAAAAATCGTTATTTCGCTATAATGGAAAACTCACAATCACAATCACAACAAGCTTCCACTACTCCCTCCGTTGCTACTAGCAATGTCCGAAAACAACATTACACAAACGATGATGTTGAACATGTTAGACCAACCACCCGAAAAGGTGATGTGTGGGCTAATTTCGATATGTGTGTTATGAAAGATGGTAATGTAAAAGAGCGTTGCCACAAATGTGGGCATTTTTATAGCACCGGGTCTAACTCTACACTTAGGAGTCATATTGGTAGTTGTAAGTCGGTTCGAAATGATAGTTCGCAAGGTACTATCGGTTCGGATGGTCAAGTTTTTATATATGATGCGGATGCGCTTCGAATTGATTTTACGAAGTTTGTCATTCAACAAGGGCTTCCATTCAACCACTTCGACAACGTCAAGCTTACGGAGATCATCAAAACGAGGCTACAACCGCGGTATCAACATGTAAGTCGTACTACTCTTAGAAGTGATGCTTTTAAATTATGGAAAACGCCTAAAAAAGAAATAATTGAAGGTTTTCGTCAATATAAATATGGTGTTTCTATAACTACGGATACTTGGACCGCACCACATGGTACGGAAAATTCTTATCTCGCCGTTACGGCTCATTGGTTTAATCCCGATTCTTGGTTATTAATGAAACAGACAATCGCTTTTAAATTATTTGGTTATCCTCATACGGGATGTAATTTAAGAAAAATTTTGCATGACACTTTAATTGAATATAATTTAGATGATAAAGTTTTTACGATTTCACTAGATAATGCATCAAATAATACTAGAGCTATGGACTTGTTAAAATTACGTGTAAAACCTATTTTAGATGGTGCTTTTTTCATTCCCGTTGTGTTGCTCATGTTATAAATTTATCCGTACAAGCGGCATTAAAAATATGTGATAGTTTATATACGAAATTTAGGGGTTTATTAGTATTGATATATAAATCGAGCAACGAACAACAAATAAACTATAAACGTTTTCGTAAAATGTGTAATGAAGAACCCCTAGGACCTTGCCTTGATAATAATACTAGATGGAATTCTACTTGTATAATGTTTGAAAATATATTACGACAACGTGCGACTTTACAAGCTTTTAATCAAAGACTTATTTATAAAAATATGTCCAACATAATACTAAACGACCAAGATTGGGATCGACTAAATGAATTAACTATGTTTTTGCAAGTTTTTAAAGAGGCAACAACTATATTATCGGGTGTTTATTACCCAACTAGCCCATTAGTTTTAAAACAAATTTATGCTATGACGGAAAAATTATATGATTTAAAAAACTCACCTTCACGAATGTTTAGAAAAATGGTTAAAATTATAAAAAAGAAATTTATAAAAAAATTTGCTAGTTTACCTTTGGTTTTTACTTGTTCCGCCGCACTTAATCCATGTTTAAATGTTGGAGGTGTAGAACTTTTAATAAAAAAAATAATGGAAAATTTAGACTTATCTTTTGGGTTAGACGGTGATGACGTGGGCTATATAGAATCTCAATTTTTTAGATTTAACGATCATTTTCAAAAATTGTTTGGCATTTATGCAACAAAATATGGTCACCAACAAAACCCAATTGTTGACCAAATGCGGGCCGGATCGTCCCAAATGACAAGAGACATTAATATAAACCTTTATAATTCTTTATTTGAAGACGCTACAAGGCGTCAACGATCATCGGCCCCAACAAGCGAATTGGGACAATATATGGCTACAAACTTTTTAAGAACTTTAAGTCCCAATGAGTTTGCAAACTTTGACATTTTGGCTTGGTGGAAAGAAAGGGAAATCCAATATCCGGTTTTATCCGCTATGGCTCGTGACCAAGCTTCGACGGTAGCTTCCGAATCGGCCTTTTCGGTTAGTGGTCGAATTATATCGGATAGAAGGACAAGACTAACATGTGAATCCGTGGAAGTATGTGTATGTTTGAAAGATTATTTGGACGGAGTAGATAGGATACAACATGAATCATCGTTGGAAGGTCCAATATTAGATAAAGAGATTGAAGAAGGTATAATAAGAGAAGAAGAAGAAGCGGGGATATCACCTTCGTCTTCGACTACGAATACCGAAGGCGAATTAGATGAACGTGAGTTTGAAGAATTTGAAGTTGAAGATTTAGATGTACAAGATTTTTTGGAAGAAAATGATCTTGATGACGACTTGAGTGACTAGTTGAGTATAACGGGTGATGGCAATGCCGAAGTTCGATATACTTGATTACACTAATATGTTTTCGGGTGATGGCCATGCCGAAGCTCGAAAAATGTGTTAGTATTCATATGTTTTTATGATTGTATTGTTTAAATAAAAGTTATGATTGTATCTTTTTAGTTGTATAATTGTATTGTTTAAATAAAAATTATGATTGTATAATTGTATTGTTTAAATAAAAGTTATGAGTATATTGTTTAATTATATGTTTGATAATTAACAAGTTATAACCGGAAAAAAAAACGTTGGAAGTTTTTAGTTAAATTTCGAGAAAAAAAACGAACCCGGTAAATAACCGAAAAAAAATCCGAATCCGAACATTTATAACCGAAAAAAAACGAACCAGTAAAAAACCGATAAAAAAAACCGTTTCCGAAAATTTATAACCGTAAAAAACCGATTCTGAACATTTATAACCGAAAAAAACCGACTCCGAAAAAACCGAACCGAACCGAAACTGGTTTTTAGAAAAACCAGTTTTTTGAAAACCGGTTTTCTAAAAACCGAAAACCGGTTTTAACCGGTATATTTGCACCTCTAGGCTAGGGCCTATTACATGGGTCTACACTTCAGAAATATTTCCAAAGAGGTTACGTGCTCACGTTTCGAGTCTAGCGATGTCTGTAAACCGATTAATTAGTGGGGTCATAGCCATGACGTTTCTAATGATATCAAACAAAACAACATTTGGAGGGATGTTTTTAGTGTTATCATGAGTCAGAGAATTATCTCGATTGAAAGTGGACTTCTTTATCTTTCTGATTCGCCTTAAACTAGTTATCTTTTATTTCTCAACCACTTGTGAATGGTCCATAGTAAAGTCAAACTAATCAAGCCAAATGCTTCCGTGGAATACAGTGTTTCCCCGGGTCGTAATGTCCCAACGAGGTGTGCGATGTTTTATTAAAAACGAATCTGTGATCAGTGAATGTGAACGGGAAAGGTATAAAGTGTGTGTGAGTGATTACACTAGGGTTTAAAAAGTAAAATGACTTAATTAAGCTAATGGAATGATTACGTGAAAGCTAGATATCTAAAACGTTTAAAACGCACACCAAATTCAAATCAGACGTGATTGCGTACTGAGAAAAAGGTGAGTTTTAAGAAAAATAAACTACAAGGGTTAAAAATGAAAATTCTATAAACTTAAACTTAAAATAAAATTAAATTAAAAAGAAAACTACTTTTTTTATTATTTTATTATTTATTATTAATTATTTAATTAAAAACTTATTTAACTATTTAATTAAAACTAATTTAAATCAAACTAAAAATTATAAATACTACAACTTAAACTAAAAACTTACAAAAATAATTTCTAAACTTAAAAATGAACTTGAATAAAGTATAAAAAATAAAAATAAATGTTTTTGTCTTTTTATGGATTTTCTATTAATTAAAAACTATTTATATTAATTAAACTAATTAAACTATTTTAAATTACAAATAATACTAAAATGACTTAGAAAATTATGAAATAATTTATAAAACTATTTTATGACTTATAAAAGCTATAAAAAATATAAAATCTAGGTGTTACCTTATAAAAATTAATTATGCTATTTAAAACTTATTTATTGATTAATTATTAATAAAATTACTTTTAATTCTAATAAATACTAAATTACAAAATAAAAATCTGAGAAAATTATTAAAAATACTTTAACCTAAAATGAAATTAATAAAAATATAAAATTACAAATTACTTAATAAAAATCTAAAAATGAAAATTAAAATTAAATTAAATTAAATAGAAACTATCACTTATTTTTATGTTGTCTTTTCTGGATTTTTCTTTTACAAAACTAAATTATACTTAAAAATAACTAACTTTTGTAAAAACAACTAATTTAGAACTTATTATTAAGCACTGTGGAAGCTTATTACTTCCACAGTTGACTTTTGTTGACTGGATAAGCAAATAAGCTCACAAGAGCTTATGTGGGTCCCACTATGGCTAAATCTGGTTCTAATAAGTAAGTTGGACTTGTCTAAGCTAAAATTTGCCAAATAAGCTCGGTAGATAAGCTGATAAGGAAAATTAAGCTATTCCAAAAACTAATTTCAACACAGAATAGGGACAAAGTATTGGGGCTTATACAGGTGGTGTCCACTGGGTACCAGGTCAAACAATTGGTCAACTAATGTTCCCTGGTAGGAGGGGGGTTGTAAGAACCTAAGATTATGGTGTGAGGCCCACTGAGGTGGTCACAAATCACCACCAAAGTGGTAGTGATGGACTGAGTCTGATGATGCAGGGGAAGTGCTTGCCCTGCAAGTGATTTCCCTAACATGTGGGGCCCAGAGGAAAATTCCTAAAATTATAAGCTATATGGGATCTTAAAGTTAAGCTGGTAATCTATCACTAGGAACAAGTTTCAAGTCCTAAATCCTATTCCTAAATTCTAAACAATTCTCCCAAGTTTTGGAAAAATCTGAGAACTACAATTTGACTTTTATTGAAACTTGAACTAGTTTGACTATTATGAATTTTGATCCTTCTAAACTAATTGAGATTGATGTCTTATGATATAATAAGACTAATTTAAGCAATTACCACAAAATGTAAGCAAGTATGAATGAATTGGGAGTGTCAATCCCAAACAGTTAACTGCTAATGGTATGTGAATGTGATTTTTGACTTTCTAACTAATAGTAACGGATTTTTATGACATAACTAATCTATTTTGACTTAAACAAACTTATGTGAACCAGAGATAACAACAACAACAAACCTGAACACAGGATTGCAGTGTAATCCAAACATTACCTTAAGACTATGAAAATGAGATTTTCAACACAGATGGCCTATTTAAACAACTACACTGATTCCTAACACTATATAATGATTGTATAAGAACAATTTAGCATAAATCAATCACACCACAAGCAGAATACACAGTTTTGTCAAGATTGAGTATTACACAGTGGGATTTCGATTTTTAAGCACAAATGAATCTAATGAATAAGCAAACTATTTTAAGCTATATTATAACTAATAAACAATACAGAAACCTAAAATTAACAAGATCTAAGCTGATTAAATACTCAAACAGTAAAATAGTAAAAATGGATATAAAAGCTTACAAATGAAATAAGCTGAGAAGTGAGTGAACCAAGGACCAAATCATAACCTAGTGTCCCCCATAGGACTCTAAACCATGTTCATCCAGAAACCAACATGCTCCATGCTTTTCCTTCTTCTTTTTATGATTTTTTATTTTTCTACTATTTTACTTGATTTCTTTGGATTTTTCTGTTTATGAACTAAACAGACAATTAAGGTTTTCCAAAGCTTATTAAAGCTTTGTCAGAGCTTATACAAGCTTATGAATTGACTTAACAACAACTAATAACAACACTTGAACTTTTTGTGATTTGATCAAACTTGAAAATGGCATAAACTGAAATAGCAACTGAAACTTGAAATTAACTTGAATTAAGGATTGAAATACATGAAATTAACTGAGTACAAGCTTTTTTAATTGAAAATACAACTGAATGAGTAAATTATACTACCTACGATTAAGCTAAACTAAAACTAAACTAATAATCTTCACCCAGTGCTTCTTTTCTTCTTTATAGCAATTTTCTGAGTTTTGTGGGACCCACTTGACCTTTCCCACCACATCTTAGCCGTTGATAAGGTCTGAGTAATCCACACCGTTTAAATATGAAACTTGGCGCCAAAGAGTCAAACTGTCAGTTTGGTTGCGTGGAGAGGGTTTTAGGGGTTTGGAAGGATGTGTGAGGTGGAGAGACAGGTGGGAGTTTGTTTGGAGGCCAAGGTGGAGTGAAACAGGTGAGGTGGATGAGTGGTATGTGAGTCTGTGTGTATGGGGTGGTATTGGGGAAGAAGGGCGGGGTCAACGGTCGTTTGACCGGTTTTTATATTTAAAGGTGGACTGGGCTGGATAGTGGGCTTGGGTAAAAAGGGTAGGGTGGGCTTGGTAATGGTTGTGTTGGGTTTGGATTTGGACAATAATAATAATAGGGTCCGGTTTGGTTTTTTAGAAATTACACAAGGACCAAAAATGTAAATTGCTGAAAGTTGAGGGTATGATGTGTAATTTTCCAAAGTTTATCATAAGGGTTTAAATTGTCACATGTGAATAGGATAAGGGTATTTTTGATATTTTTTATTTTTTAAATACCCGGGGACTAAAACTGACAAACTGCCAAACTTGAGGGACCAATTATGTAATTTCACCAAACTTCACACCAAGGACCATTCCTGCAAAAGATTATTAGTACAAGGACCAAAATTGCTTTTCTCAAAGTTTTTAACATCCCAGGGACCATTTATGTCAATTTCCAAAGTATAGGGACTAAACTTGTAATTTTATGAAACTTTGCACCAAAGGACTAAATATGTAACTTTATGATTAAAAAGGACCTTTGATGACATTTTCATGTTTTTAGAATAACCAGGGACTAGTTTTGACAACTTTTCAAATTTGAGGGACTGAAACTGCCAATTATGCAAACTTTGTACGTTTTTCATCTGTTTTTGCATATTTTGCATTTGAAACATATAAAACACACTTCTGAGATATTTTAAGTATTATAATGCATATTTGAGTGTTTTTTTATGTTTTGGCAGCTCAGATTGGTATAAAATGATGAGTATTTAGACACTCGTCAATCCCCCACACTAAACTATAGCTAGTCCCTAATAATCTTTTGAGAAAAACTTAATGGATTTGAAAAACTCTTTACCAAAAGCCATCACTTCTGGAGTAGCCATGTGTAAGAACTGTGGTACACCTGATAACCGTGTGATTTTGAGCAAACCACCAGCTGTCAACGGATTTGATTTGTCTTTACCAAAAGCCATTTGCTTCTGGACTAGCCAACTCTTGATGGAATAGTCAACATCTTGGTGAGCTGATTACCAATTATGGATTTTCCACTGCCTTTACCACAAGCCATAATCTTGCGGGCTAGCCAACTCATTCGCTTTTTAGGATATGGCGAGTTGAGGTACCATACAATTTTTGGCAAATTGCAAGCCATAAACGGGTTTGAGTTATCTTTACCAAGAACCGTTTGATCCTGGATTAGCCAATCCTTATGTGGGTTAGACATGGCGGATTGATAGCCATTTATTGCGTTCTAAGTGAGAAAAAAATTTAAAATTTTGGCTAAAATGGGGGTTCTTGATGGAACATGTGTTTAAATTCGTTAGAATAACGAATCTCCCCCACACTTAGAACCGAATATTGTCCTCAATATTCAAAGTACCGGGTGTTAAACCAACACTTAGAACGTAAGAAGAAAATACTCTATAGCCTTTATTTAAGATGTATATACATACAATTATTTTTTTAGATAAAACTTCTTAAATAGAAGCTATCACTATATTTACATTTTTTTTAGAGGATATATATATATATACAACATATGGGGTATCTCCCCCACACTAGGGTGGTACACACGGGTGAAAATCCTATATACATGCTACTGTTTTTGATTACTGAGTCGCTAACTTGACTCGACCCCGAATTCATTTGTCCATGGGGAAGTAAGTGGAAGAGACAATCTCAATCGGACTTTCATTCAAGACGTTTGGATAAACATTTAAAGCACGTGAAAGTTCCACTCCGATGAGATAAGTAACCGGCTCGTAATTTATAAATGAGAATGCCGGGGTCAAAGATACTGTCTTCATTCCCGAAGGAGTGAAGAACATGATAGGGAACAGGATATATGAAGAAAAGAAAGAAAGTCATGATGAAAATCATGATTAACTCTTCATCTTCAATAGGAGAATTCATTGTTTCATGAATCTCCTCTTTTAAGCTCGTTTGATCAAGACATATTATGGGTATGTCTAGATCAAAATAAAAGTTATCATACTCCGGAGGAGATATGATATGAGTGAGTTCACCGGAGAACTCCTCAAAGGTGAATGATTCGTATTCGGGATTGATTTGAGTGAGTTCATTGGGGAACTCCTTAAAAGTAAATGATTCATAAACGGGAAGAGAATTATAAGAATGAGAAGTGGTGATACCACTTATCTTCTCTCCCGTTTGATCAAAATGGAGCGTTTGCAATTCCGGAATAGAATCATTGATCATTAGCTCACTATCCTCAACGGGGATAGGAGATGAAATAGGCTCTTCATTAAAAGCCTAGATTCTAAAAATGAGAAGATTAGCATTTAATAATGTAAGACGAAGAGCTTCGTCTTGGTGTATTTCTTCATCATTCTCTTCTTCTGAGTTGACAAGCTCAGAAGGTAATTCCCCCACATAACTTATGTCTCCACAAGATAAAGAATTGTCCTCATCAGAATCAGAGAACATCTCAATATGATCATTTGGAAAGACAAGAGGGGGAGGGTTATCACACACATGATCAAGAATTCCCTGTGACTCACTTGGGATTGAGACAAGGTTCTCAATACTAGACTTTATGAATTCGTCCGATTCCTTTTGAGGAACAGTGTCAAGATGCTCATCCCCCATGCTCAGAGAGTGAGTGGGAACCTCGGGTGTGATAGCAGTAGACTCAGGGATATGAGAAGGACTAGCAGTAATGGATTCTACAACTTCCATTATTTCTACTGCTGGTGATTCAGTTATATTCTTTTCTCCCTGTATTTCTACTGAAGTAGCTTCAACTGAAGTTGAATCAAAAGGTTTCTCAGATATCTTTGGGATTGGAACAAGGGCATTAATTTCCTTAAGAGGAGTTACTTTGAATTGCTTGTCCCCCATTATCAAGATATCTGAAGGGTCTTTTGAGTTTTCTTCTTCAATTGGTGCATCCTCATCACTTTCATCCTCAAGATGTAATGAGTTAACAAGAGGTTTTTGTTTCCTAAGAATCTGATCCTTAAGACTGTTTATTCCATCTTGAATGGTTTGGTTGAATTGAGTTTGATTAATCATCATTTTAGTAATCAATTCAGCTTTAGCTAACTCGTCCTGAGGAAGTGGTTGAGGGTTTGTGTACTGTGAAGGCTGGTTAAAATCAAATTCATGATTGTTACAAGGAACCTGTTCATAGACAAACTGATTCCTAATTTGACAATTAGAGTCGTAGTGAGGTCCTCCACAATACTCACAACAGTAAAACTATTGGGTCTCATGGTGTGGAAGCTGATGGTAAGAATCAGTTGTGTCATAGTAGGAATAGGGATTCTGGTTATAGACAGACCCGTTTCCGGACTCTACAATGCCACAACTGGGGCAATTACCACCATTATAAGAACTACCACACCATTGACAGACAAGAGGGTGAGAATAAGACATAGAAAGAATCAAAGGGTTTAGGGGATGAGAAATGAAGAATCAAATAGGTAGGAGTGTAAAAGTGAATATTTTTGGTGTTTTTGAAAATTTTTGTAATAATAATAAGAAGGAAAATATTTTTGGTTTTTTTGTGTTCGTTGAAAACTAGTTTTAAAATGTTTTCAGGAACTGTTTTGATTTTATATGATAATAATATGAACAAGGATGGGTAAATATACAATGAGCGTGTATTCAGGTTCACTAATACGCAAAATCGTTTAGAATAAGCGCACAACCTCCCCGGCAGCGGCGCCAAATTTTGATTCGCCTTAAACTAGTTATCTTTTATTTCTCAACCACTTGTGAATGGTCAATAGTAAAGTCAAACTAATCAAGCCAAATGCTTCCGTGGAATACAGTGTTTCCCCGGGTCGTAATGTCCCAACGAGGTGTGCGATGTTTTATTAAAAACGAATCTGTGATCAGTGAATGTGAACGGGAAAGGTATAAAGTGTGTGTGAGTGATTACACTAGGGTTTAAAAAGTAAAATGACTTAATTAAGCTAATGGAATGATTACGTGAAAGCTAGATATCTAAAACGTTTAAAACGTACACCAAATTAAAATCAGACGCGATTGCATACTGAGAAAAAGGTGAGTTTTAAGAAAAATAAACTACAAGGGTTAAAAATGAAAATTCTATAAACTTAAACTTAAAATAAAATTAAATTAAAAAGAAAACTATTTTTTTTTTGATTATTTTATTATTTATTATTAATTATTTAATTAAAAATTTATTTAACTATTTAATTAAAACTAATTTAAATCAAACTAAAAATTATAAATACTACAACTTAAACTAAAAACTTACAAAAATAATTTCTAAACTTAAAAATGAACTTGAAGAAAGTATAAAAAATAAAAATAAATGTTTTTGTCTTTTTATGGATTTTCTATTAATTAAAAACTATTTATATTAATTAAACTAATTAAACTATTTTAAATTACAAATAATACTAAAATGACTTAGAAAATTATGAAAAAATTTATAAAACTATTTTATGACTTATAAAAGCTATAAAAAATATAAAATCTAGGTGTTACCTTATAAAAATTAATTATGCTATTTAAAACTTATTTATTGATTAATTATTAATAAAACTACTTTTAATTCTAATAAATACTAAATTACAAAATAAAAATCTGAGAAAATTATTAAAAATACTTTAACCTAAAAGGAAATTAATAAAAATATAAAATTACAAATTACTTAATAAAAATCTAAAAATGAAAATTAAAATTAAATTAAATTAAATAGAAACTATCACTTATTTTTATATTCTCTTTTCTGGATTTTTCTTTTACAAAACTAAATTATACTTAAAAATAACTAACTTTTGTAAAAACAACTAATTTATAACTTGTTATTAAGCACCGTGGAAGCTTATTACTTCCACAGTTGACTTTTGTTGACTGGATAAGCAAATAAGCTCACAAGAGCTTATGTGGGTCCCACTATGGCTAAATCTGGTTCTAATAAGTAATTTGGACTTGTCTAGGCTATAATTTGCCAAATAAGCTCAGTAGATAAGCTGATAAGCAAAATTAAGCTATTCCAAAAACTAATTTCAACACAGAATAGGGACAAAGTATTGGGGCTTATACAGGTGGTGTCCACTGGGTACCAGGTCAAACAATTGGTCAACTAATGTTCCCTGGTAGGAGGGGGGTTGTAAGAACCTAAGATTATGGTGTGGGGCCCACTGAGGTGGTCACAAATCACCACCAAAGTGGTGGTGATGGACTGAGTCTGATGATGCAGGGGAAGTGCTTGCCCTGCAAGTGATTTCCCTAGCATGTGGGGCCCAGAGGAAAATTCCTAAAATTATAAGATATATGGGATCTTAAAGTTAAGCTGGTAATCTATCACTAGGAACAAGTTTCAAGTCCTAAATCCTATTCCTAAATTCTAAACAATTCTCCCAAGTTTTGGAAAAATCTGAGAACTACAATTTGACTTTTATTGAAACTTGAACTAGTTTGACTATTATGAATTTTGATCCTTCTAAACTAATTGAGATTGATGTCTTATGATATAATAAGACTAATTTAAGCAATTACCACAAAATGTAAGCAAGTATGAATGAATTGGGAGTGTCAATCCCAAACAGTTAACTGCTAATGGTATGTGAATGTGATTTTTGACTTTCTAACTAATAGTAACGGATTTTTATGACATAACTAATCTATTTTGACTTAAACAAACTTATGTGAACCAGAGATAACAACAACAACAAACCTGAACACAGGATTGCAGTGTAATCCAAACACTACCTTAAGACTATGAAAATGAGATTTTCAACACAGATTGCCTATTTAAACAACTACACTGATTCCTAACACTATATAATGATTGTATAAGAACAATTTAGCATAAATCAATCACAGCACAAGCAGAATACACAGTTTTGTCAAGATTGAGTATTACACAGTGAGATTTCGATTTTTAAGCACAAATGAATCTAATGAATAAGCAAACTATTTTAAGCTATATTATAACTAATAAACAATACAGAAACCTAAAATTAACAAGATCTAAGCTGATTAAATACTCAAACAGTAAAATAGTAAAAATGGATATAAAAGCTTACAAATGAAATAAGCTGAGAAGTGAGTGAACCAAGGACCAAATCATAACCTAGTGTCCCCCATAGGACTCTAAACCATGTTCATCCAGAAACCAACATGCTCCATGCTTTTCCTTCTTCTTTTTATGATTTTTTATTTTTCTACTATTTTACTTGATTTCTTTGGATTTTTCTGTTTATGAACTAAACAGACAATTAAGGTTTTCCAAAGCTTATTAAAGCTTTGTCAGAGCTTATACAATCTTATGAATTGACTTAACAATAACTAATAACAACACTTGAACTTTTTGTGATTTGATCAAACTTGAAAATGGCATAAACTGAAATAGCAACTGAAACTTGAAATTAACTTGAATTAAGGATTGAAATACATGAAATTAACTGAGTACAAGCTTTTTTAATTGAAAATACAACTGAATGAGTAAATTATACTACCTACGATTAAGCTAAACTAAAACTAAACTAATAATCTTCACCCAGTGCTTCTTTTCTTCTTTATAGCAATTTTCTGAGTTTTGTGGGACCCACTTGACCTTTCCCACCACATCTTAGCCATTGATAAGGTCTGAGTAATCCACACCGTTTAAATATGAAACTTGGCGCCAAAGAGTCAAACTGTCAGTTTGGTTGCGTGGAGAGGGTTTTAGGGGTTTGGAAGGATGTGTGAGGTGGAGAGACAGGTGGGAGTTTGTTTGGAGGCCAAGGTGGAGTGAAACAGGTGAGGTGGATGAGTGGTATGTGAGTCTGTGTGTGTGGGGTGGTATTGGGGAAGAAGGGCGGGGTCAACGGTCGTTTGACCGGTTTTTATATTTAAAGGTGGACTGGGCTGGATAGTGGGCTTGGGTAAAAAGGGTAGGGTGGGCTTGGTAATGGTTGTGTTGGGTTTGGATTTGGACAATAATAATAATAGGGTCCGGTTTGGTTTTTTAGAAATTACACAAGGACCAAAAATGTAAATTGCTGAAAGTTGAGGGTATGATGTGTAATTTTCCAAAGTTTATCATAAGGGTTTAAATTGTCACATGTGAATAGTACAAGGGTATTTTTGATATTTTTCATTTTTTAATTACCCGGGGACTAAAACTGACAAACTGCCAAACTTGAGGGACCAATTATGTAATTTCACCAAACTTCACACCAAGGACCATTCCTGCAAAAGATTATTAGTACAAGGACCAAAATTGCTTTTCTTAAAGTTTTTAACATCCCAGGGACCATTTATGTCAATTTCCAAAGTATAGGGACTAAACTTGTAATTTTATGAAACTTTGCACCAAAGGACTAAATATGTAACTTTATGATTAAAAAGGACCTTTGATGACATTTTCATGTTTTTAGAATAACCAGGGACTAGTTTTGACAACTTTTGAAATTTGAGGGACTGAAACTGCCAATTATGCAAACTTTGTACGTTTTTCATCTATTTTTGCATATTTTGCATTTGAAACATATAAAACACACTTCTGAGATATTTTAAGTATTATAATGCATATTTGAGTGTTTTTGTATGTTTTGACAGCTCAGATTGGTATAAAATGATGAGTATTTAGACACTCATCACTTTCCAACGATATAGGGTATTCAATCCAACTTACGATTGATTCTATGTAATTGTTAAAAAACCGCTATAAATAAACACTAGAGTAGGATGTCGGCACACATTCATCTCTGCAGCAACATAAGTTTCAAGAATTAATATTTAACATCTATAACCTTCTTATAACTTTTTAATGGGTATCAACCAGGGGCGGAGCCAGCATTTGTAGTTAAGGGGACCGGAGTTCATTATATAACCCGAAAAAATAAAAGTGTAAATAGAATGGTTTTCAAATTTAGTTTATACAGATAAACTATCACAAAAACTTAGCAATCCATTACTAAACATAATTTTGTCTAACATATTTAGTGCATAAAAGGTATAGTAAACTAAAAATAAAGTCAGTTCTTTATCTATTTTGATGCTTCCGATTATATAACTAGGGGAGAGCAACAAAGCCCAAACTTTCTAGGATTTCTGGATTTAGGTTATGCGGGTTCAAAAAATGTCCGTATTCGGATATCCGAAAACTTGATCATAATTTATTAAAAAGTTGGGTTTTATAAAAGGACAGTTTGGGAACTCATATAAAAGTTTTCCAAAAGTTATTGATATCAGGATATTCGGATATATAAAACTGTTATATGAAATTTCAGATACCTGAATTAAAATAACCTAGAAAATATATTATGTCTAACATAAAACTATTATCGCAAATTTCGGATATTCAAATTTATGATATAACTAGTTATTAACAAGTCCTTTAAATTGTTAGAAATGAGATATTTCATGCCGGTTGTTTTTTTTTTTTTTTTTTCTTTCATTATAGAAAAGTCGTTAGTTGGGAGAAACTCGTGGTATATTAAACATTGAATTATGAGCTAAACTATAGTATTTTAATACAATCATTGGGCTTATTGAAGGGGGCCTAACACCCGCTAGCTACGCCTACCCCTCCCTCCGCCCCTGGTACCAACATACTTGGAAGGTGGTTTAAAGCTTGTTTTCAGCATCTATAACTAGTTTTTGCCCTTATATAACACAACTTTAAGCATTTTAATCTTACTTGCATTCCTTTGCTCTTGCTTTCAAACCCTTTGTTTATGCATATAATGACATCCTCATTACCTAAAAAATTTATGAGCTAAATTCTGATAGCATGTCCTATTACTTTTCTATTACTTGCATATCTAATAATATCTAATAATATATGTTACTAAGTCCCCTTTTGTTTATAATTTTCCAGACGGTTCGTAGAATATCATATGAGATAGAAAGTAGTTTAATGCTTTCTTTGTTAAAGTCACTGATGGTAGGAAACGATTTCGTTTAAATAGCATTGCTAATACTAGCGTTCTAACAAAATTAAAAATACTACACGTTTCTTACAAAAAAAACTTTACGTAATAAAAACTAGACAAAAGTCCAATGCAGAACAATAATTATCTAAAGAACAAATCAAGTGATCTCAACCATCCATTTATTTTAAATCTAAAGGTCTAGATTAATCCTTATTTAATATAATTAATTATTGAATGGCACTTTTGTAATATTACTCACATTTAATATAAGGGGTAACCGACCCTTCTCACTGAATCATTACATTTCATTTCTCATTTAACGCACACTCTCTCATTTACTCTCACCAACAAAGGTTTCCGGCTACTGTAGCGAATTGTTCCGGTGGAGGAGCGAGGAAGGAAGCGACGTCCCAAAACTGGTGAGCTATGGCTTTTGGTGATTTCCGATATGTCCTCTTTATCGCCTCTTTATCACCTCTTCATCATCTGATTCTTTTCATCTTTGATTTGTTGTGGTTTTTGAGATGTGACGTCATCGTCTTCGTCATTTTTGAGGTGGAGTGTTTTGGCGATTGAATGATTGAACAATGACATTTTCTGTTATTAGAAGTTTGTTTGGATACAGATTTGTTGTGGTTGCTGTTGATCGGAATATATATTTTTTCTAGCCTAAACACAAATATCATGCTCAATAATGATGCAACAATCGAGAATATGAGAAATTGAAGATTGTTCTAAAAGAAGAAAGAATAGTCACATGGGATTAATGGTGTGAATGACCTTTGATGGACAAGAGTAGGTGAAAGAGTTGTAGGCTCACCTACGGAGGAAAGAGAGTGTAATAATGACTTTACTAAACCATGAAAGGGAAATGAATAGAGTGTAATAATAGCTATTTTGAAACTTTTTTTTTCTTTCTTTTTTCTCCTTTACTGAGTTTGTAAAGATGGATGTGACCTACATTTTGCATTTGATCCTTCTAATATCTTACGCTTGGTTTCTTTTTTTTTTTCTTTTTTTTTTTTTTTTTTTTTTTTTTATATTGTCATTCAGATCATCACGAGAGCATTTTGATATTGACACACGTTATAATGTCACGAGACCTTGATGAAATTTTGATTTGTAATGCTAATTTTGTAAAAAATGTTAAATTTTTGTAAGTGCACCTGGTCCAAAGTATTTACATACCACCAAACCATCTTCTATAATACGGAGTAACTTTTCACAACACAAGAAATATTGAAATAATTACTAGAATAATGAGATTTTATGAAACGATCACACGTGATCCACCAAAGAATCACATGAGATTTTATATAAATCACATGTGATTTACAATTTTTCATAACAAAACACACCAAATAGACCATAATTATGTATGATTTACTCATTTCCAGATTAAAACAAAACCACATGTTTTTAGAACAAAGAGTAAATCACGCGTGATTTACACTTTTTTCATATTAAAAAAAAAAAAAAAGAGAGAAAAAAAAGAAAGAAAGAATCACACGTAATTTTACTTGCAATATATTGTACATCATCTTCTAAATCTGCAATTTCTAGAACTATCTCCTTAATTTGTTTTTCACGAATTTGTTTTATAAAAGGAATGAATAAGTTGATTTGATTTTGAAGATCACATGTGATTTCTTACTTTAAAGATCACATGTCATTTGTGATTTTTTTTTAAAAGGAATGAATAAGTTAATTATACTATCCCGTCGACATGTCGACGGGACCATTTTGACGGACAACAGATTTCTTTGACTGAAAAAGGCCGTGGGACCCACATTGTCGACGGCGATTGTCGACGGGGATGATGTTCCCAACGGGGCACAGCCGTCGTTATTATCCCGTCGACATGACGACGGGAACATACTATGCCGTCGACATGACGACGGGAACATCCAAAAAAAAGCGACGGGAGAAGTATCGATTGTACTAGTGACATATTAACAAATATGCTCTTGGTTGTGCTTTTTAGCTTCCACTAACTACATTCTTCTTGGTTATGGTAAGTAACTAATGCACCATAATTTAAACATTTAGAACTGTTTGGATTATGCAATGTTTGATAAAATGTACAGTGTGTGACAGATATTGGTGTAATGAATGGTGCAATGCCATCTATAAAAGATAACTTGAACATTTCATCAACCCAAGTTTAGTTTATACAGATAAATCATCACAAAAACTTACGAATGCATTACTGAACTTAATTTTTTTTTCTAACATATTTAGCGCATAAAAGTATAGTAAACTAAAAATAAGGTCAGTTTTTTTTTTTTTTTTTTTTTTTTTTTTTTTTTTTTTTTTTTTTTATCTATTTTGATGCTTCCGAGTATATAACTAGGGGAGAGCAATAAAGCAGAAACTTTCTAGGATTTCTTGATTTCGGTTATGCGAGTTCAAAAAATATCCATATTCAAATATCCGAAAACTTGATCATAATTTATTAAAAAGATGGTTTTATAAAAGGACAGTTTTAGAACTCATTTAAAAGTTTTCCAAAAATTATTGATATCACGATATTCGGATATATAAAATTGTTATATGAAATTTTGGATATCCGAATTAAAAAAACCTAGAAAATATATTATGTCTAACATAAAACCATCATCGCAAATTCCAGATATCCAAATTTATGATATAACTAGTTATTGACAAGTCTCTTAAATTGTTAGAAATGAGATATTTCATGTCGGTTGTTTTCTTTTTCTTTCATTATAGAAAAGTCGTTAGTTAGGTGAGACTCGTGGTATATTAAACGTTAAATTAACAATTATTAGGCTTATTGGAGGGGGTCAAACACCCGCTAGCTACCCCCTCCCTCCGCCCTTGGTACCAACACACTTGGAAGGTGGTTTAAAGCTTGTTTTCAGCATCTATAACTAGTTTTTGCCCTTATATAACACAACTCTAAGCATTTGAAACTTACTTGCATTCCTTTGCTCTTGCTTTCAAACCATATAATGACATCCTCATTACCTAATCATTACTCAATCATTGATTTAGATTTATATTCTCTTTGAACTCGTCGCATCTCATAAAAATCATAACGGACTCTTCTAATTATCAGTTACCAACTTGGTCATTGTTAAGCTTCTTAAGTCTAAAACCATAAATACACTCTTTCATATATCCTTTTTCTCAATGGGGTTATCACATATCCTTTTTCATTTTACGATTCATGGCTAACAACTCAATATCATGTCTTAACCATTTCTCGATGTATTTCTATTTGTGGCAGAGGTGGTTTTATGTTTCTTTCTACATAAACATATCTCCTCACTAAGATATTATTTCACCTATTCTATCATTTTCAAAAAAAAATTATGTGCATGTACTTATAATTATCTTGTAACTCATTTACGAACCTTAAATCTTAAATAATTTCTGACCTACATTCTGATAGCATGTCCTATTACTTTTCTATTACTTGCATATCTAATAATATATGTGACTAATTAAGCCCGCTTCTGTTTATCATTTCCCGGATGGTTCGTATAATATTATATGAGATAGAAGGTAGTTTAAGGCTTTCTTTGTTTAAAAGTCACTGGTGGAAGGAAACAATTTTGTTAAAATGGCATTGCTAATAATAGCGTTCTAACAAAATCTAAAATACTACACATTTCTTACGAAACAAGATTTATGTAATAAAAGCTAATCGTTGAATGCTCTAAAACGATGCTAAATACTGCACGCAAAGCTAAAAGTCTCCAAAATAAGATTATAATCCTTCCGTGTTAACATAAGTGTCTACTAATAGACTTTAGTGAGTAAAGATGTTACTTTAAGATGAAATAATGCTTTTGTGGAACGTCTTCTGGCGAAGCTTTAAGATTCAACCAATATCTTTCTATTTAACCTTCTTTCACAATGAGGCTTTGAGATTCATGTTGCCAAGAGAGACGAGGGAACGCTCTACCCCTTCACCTGTAAAAGGATCTGTGACAGGAGTGTTGCGCTTCTCAGGGCCGTCTGAGTCAGTGCAACCACGTCGGGGCGATCCAGTTACCCGGAATTTTCACTATTATTCTACAACCATTGAACCGTACTAGCTTCGTTACAGACTTGATATTGAACTGTTCACCAATATTTTTCTATTTAACCTTCTTTCACAACCATATTCAATTCCATTAATTAATCACCATGGATAGTACCTCAAGAAACACACATATTAACAAATATGCTTTTGGTTGTGCTCTTTTAGCTTCCATTAACTCCATTCTTCTTGGTTATGGTGAGTAACTAATGCACCATAATTTAAACAATTAGAATTGTTTGGATTATGCAATGTTTGATAAAATGTACATGTATGTGATAGATATTGGTGTAATGAGTGGTGCAATGCCATCTATAAAAGATAACTTGAACATTTCATCAACCCAAGTTGAAATACTTGTGGGTTCATTAATTGTTTGTTCTTTGATTGGTTCTTTTGCTTCCGGCAAGACTTCAGATATGATAGGTCGGAGATACACAATTGTTTTAGCAGCTGCAACTTTTTTCATAGGTGCTTTATTAATGGGTTTTGCTCAGTGACCGAATTGGGGTTGGGTACTCGTTAATGATAGCTCCGGTGTACACTGCGGAATTACCTCCGGCGATGAAACGTGGGTTGTTGACATCACTTCCTGAAGTGTTCATAACATTGGGGATATTGTTGGGGTATGTTACGAACTATGCTTTGTCTGGTTTACATGAGCATATTGACGGGAGGTTAATGCTCAGGTTTGCAGCAATTCCACTTGTTGGAATCGCCGTTGGGGTAATGTTTATGCCTGAGTCGCCAAGGTGGCTTGTTATGAAGGGTAGAGTAGATGAGGCCCAAAGGTTTTAAGAAACAGTTCGGGTAATGTATATGAGGCCTATTTAAGATTAGAGAAAATTATGAAAGCAGACCAGACCACGAGTGGTCCAAATGGTGACACGTGGAAAGGTCAAGGTGTTTAGAAAGATTTGTTAAAACCTTCACCTGTGATCCGTCGTGTTCTCATTGTTGCTATTGGGATATATATATATATATATATATATATATATATATATATATATGGAAGCTTCGGGTAATGATGCGGTGGTTTACTACACGCCCGCCGTTTTTGAGTCCGCGGGAATGCATAAGCGGAAAAATTTAGTTGGGGTAACGATCATTATGGGCCCAACTAAAACTTCTCTCATTTTGATTTCGGCTTTTTTCTTGGATAAATTTGGTAGGAGGCCTTTATTGTTATTGGGCTCAATAGGTATGGTTATTTCTTTAGCGGTATTAGGCCTCCGGTAAATGTTTTTGGAGCACTCTAGTAACAAGCCCACATGGGCTGTTGTGGTTTGTGTAGTAGCCGTTTGTGCTAATGTGTCATTTTTCTCGATTGGGCTAGGGTAGAGATGCAAATGTTCAACCGGTTTTTTTTTAACCGGTGGTTTAACTAGGACCGGTTTTTGACAAAACCGGTTATATTAAAACCGAAACCGGTTATAGGTTTTTACCCCATACCGGTTTTTTACCGGTTTTACCCGGTTTAAAAATAAAACCGGTTTTAACCGGTTTTATTTAAAAAAAATACCGTTAAAAAAAACCGATTTTAACCGGTTTCTTTTTAAAAATATACCCATTTTTAATATATATATATATATATATATATATATATATATATATATATATATATATATATATATATATATATATATATAGCCGTTACCCGGTTTTGACCGGTTTTAACTGGTTATTTTCGGTTTTTTTTAAGTTTACCGAGCCAAACGGCTAGTAACCAACATGACCGTTTTTTTTGAAATTTTTGAGGGTTTTGGGGAGTTTTAAGGCACTATAAATAGAGGTAATGAGTTGGGGTTGAAAACACATAAAAAACAATCTCATTTCTTTCTCTAATTTATCAAAAACGCTAAAAAATCGTTATTTCGCTATAATGGAAAACTCACAATCACAATCACAACAAGCTTCCACTACTCCCTCTGTTGCTACTAGCAATGTCCGAAAACAACATTACACAAACGATGATGTTGAACATGTTAGACCAACCACCCGAAAAGGTGATGTGTGGGCTAATTTCGATATGTGTGTTATGAAAGATGGTAATGTAAAAGAGCGTTGCCACAAATGTGGGCATTTTTATAGCACCGGGTCTAACTCTACACTTAGGAGTCATATTGGTAGTTGTAAGTCGGTTCGAAATGATAGTTCGCAAGGTACTATCGGTTCGGATGGTCAAGTTTTTATATATGATGCGGATGCGCTTCGAATTGATTTTACGAAGTTTGTCATTCAACAAGGGCTTCCATTCAACCACTTCGACAACGTCAAGCTTACGGAGATCATCAAAACGAGGCTACAACCGCGGTATCAACATGTAAGTCGTACTACTCTTAGAAGTGATGCTTTTAAATTATGGAAAACGCCTAAAAAAGAAATAATTGAAGGTTTTCGTCAATATAAATATGGTGTTTCTATAACTACGGATACTTGGACCGCACCACATGGTACGGCAAATAAACTATAAACGTTTTCGTAAAATGTGTAATGAAGAACCCCTAGGACCTTGCCTTGATAATAATACTAGATGGAATTCTACTTGTATAATGTTTGAAAATATATTACGACAACGTGCGACTTTACAAGCTTTTAATCAAAGACTTATTTATAAAAATATGTCCAACATAATACTAAACGACCAAGATTGGGATCGGCTAAATGAATTAACTATGTTTTTGCAAGTTTTTAAAGAGGCAACAACTATATTATCAGGTGTTTATTACCCAACTAGCCCATTAGTTTTAAAACAAATTTATGCTATGACGGAAAAATTATATGATTTAAAAAACTCACCTTCACGAATGTTTAGAAAAATGGTTAAAATTATAAAAAAGAAATTTATAAAAAAATTTGCTAGTTTACCTTTGGTTTTTACTTGTTCCGCCGCACTTAATCCATGTTTAAATGTTGGAGGTGTAGAACTTTTAATAAAAAAAATAATGGAAAATTTAGACTTATCTTTTGGGTTAGACGGTGATGACGTGGGCTATATAGAATCTCAATTTTTTAGATTTAACGATCATTTTCAAAAATTGTTTGGCATTTATGCAACAAAATATGGTCACCAACAAAACCCAATTGTTGACCAAATGCGGGCCGGATCGTCCCAAATGACAAGAGACATTAATATAAACCTTTATAATTCTTTATTTGAAGACGCTACAAGGCGTCAACGATCATCGGCCCCAACAAGCGAATTGGGACAATATATGGCTACAAACTTTTTAAGAACTTTAAGTCCCAATGAGTTTGCAAACTTTGACATTTTGGCTTGGTGGAAAGAAAGGGAAATCCAATATCCGGTTTTATCCGCTATGGCTCGTGACCAAGCTTCGACGGTAGCTTCCGAATTGGCCTTTTTGGTTAGTGGTCGAATTATATCGGATAGAAGGACAAGACTAACATGTGAATCCGTGGAAGTATGTGTATGTTTGAAAGATTATTTGGACGGAGTAGATAGGATACAACATGAATCATCGTTGGAAGGTCCAATATTAGATAAAGAGATTGAAGAAGGTATAATAAGAGAAGAAGAAGAAGTGGGGATATCACCTTCGTCTTCGACTACGAATACCGAAGGCGAATTAGATGAACGTGAGTTTGAAGAATTTGAAGTTGAAGATTTAGATGTACAAGATTTTTTGGAAGAAAATGATCTTGATGACGACTTGAGTGACTAGTTGAGTATAACGGGTGATGGCAATGCCGAAGTTCGATATACTTGATTACACTAATATGTTTTCGGGTGATGGCCATGCCGAAGCTCGAAAAATGTATTAGTATTCATATGTTTTTATGATTGTATTGTTTAAATAAAAGTTATGATTGTATTTTTTTAGTTGTATAATTGTATTGTTTAAATAAAAATTATGATTGTATAATTGTATTGTTTAAATAAAAGTTATGAGTATATTGTTTAATTATATGTTTGATAATTAACAAGTTATAACCGGAAAAAAAAAACGTTGGAAGTTTTTAGTTAAATTTCGAGAAAAAAAACGAACCCGGTAAATAACCGAAAAAAAATCCGAATCCGAACATTTATAACCGAAAAAAAATGAACCAGTAAAAAACCGATAAAAAAACCGTTTCCGAAAATTTATAACCGTAAAAAACCGATTCTGAACATTTATAACCAAAAAAACCGAACCGAACCGAAACTGGTTTTTAGAAAAACCGGTTTTTTGAAAACCGGTTTTAACCGGTATATTTGCACCTCTAGGCTAGGGCCTATTACATGGGTCTACACTTCAGAAATATTTCCAAAGAGGTTGCGTGCTCACGTTTTGAGTCTAGCGATGTCTGTAAACCGATTAATTAGTGGGGTCATAGCCATGACGTATCTAACGATATCAAACAAAACAACGTTTGGAGGGATGTTTTTAGTGTTATCATGAGTCAGAGAATTATCTCGATTGAAAGTGGACTTCTTTATCTTTCCAACGATATAGGGTATTCAATCCAACTTACGATTGATTCTATGTAATTGTTAAAAAACCGCTATAAATAAACACTAGAGTAGGATGTCGGCACACATTCATCTCTGCAGCAACATAAGTTTCAAGAATTAATATTTAACATCTATAACCTTCTTATAACTTTTTAATGGGTATCAACCAGGGGCGGAGCCAGCATTTGTAGTTAAGGGGACCGGAGTTCATTATATAACCCGAAAAAATAAAAGTGTAAATAGAATGGTTTTCAAATTTAGTTTATACAGATAAACTATCACAAAAACTTAGCAATCCATTACTAAACATAATTTTTTCTAACATATTTAGTGCATAAAAGGTATAGTAAACTAAAAATAAAGTCAGTTCTTTATCTATTTTGATGCTTCCGATTATATAACTAGGGGAGAGCAACAAAGCCCAAACTTTCTAGGATTTCTTGATTTAGGTTATGCGGGTTCAAAAAATGTCCGTATTCGGATATCCGAAAACTTGATCATAATTTATTAAAAAGTTGGGTTTTATAAAAGGACAGTTTGGGAACTCATAAAAGTTTTCCAAAAGTTATTGATATCAGGATATTCGGATATATAAAACTGTTATATGAAATTTCAGATACCTGAATTAAAAAAAACCTAGAAAATATATTATGTCTAACATAAAACTATTATCGCAAATTTCAGATATTCAAATTTATGATATAACTAGTTATTAACAAGTCCTTTAAATTGTTAGAAATGAGATATTTCATGCCGGTTGTTTTTTTTTTTTTTTCTTTCATTATAGAAAAGTCGTTAGTTGGGAGAAACTCGTGGTATATTAAACATTGAATTATGAGCTAAACTATAGTATTTTAATACAATCATTGGGCTTATTGAAGGGGGCCTAACACCCGCTAGCTACGCCTACCCCTCCCTCCGCCCCTGGTACCAACATACTTGGAAGGTGGTTTAAAGCTTGTTTTCAGCATCTATAACTAGTTTTTGCCCTTATATAACACAACTTTAAGCATTTTAATCTTACTTGCATTCCTTTGCTCTTGCTTTCAAACCCTTTGTTTATGCATATAATGACATCCTCATCACCTAAAAAATTTATGAGCTAAATTCTGATAGCATGTCCTATTACTTTTCTATTACTTGCATATCTAATAATATCTAATAATATATGTTACTAAGTCCCCTTTTGTTTATAATTTTCCAGACGGTTCGTAGAATATCATATGAGATAGAAAGTAGTTTAAGGCTTTCTTTGTTAAAGTCACTGATGGTAGGAAACGATTTCGTTTAAATAGCATTGCTAATACTAGCGTTCTAACAAAATTAAAAATACTACACGTTTCTTACAAAAAAAACTTTACGTAATAAAAGCTAGACAAAAGTCCAATGCAGAACAATAATTATCTAAAGAACAAATCAAGTGATCTCAACCATCCATTTATTTTAAATCTAAAGGTCTAGATTAATCCTTATTTTAATATAATTAATTATTGAATGGCACTTTTGTAATATTACTCACATTTAATATAAGGGGTAACCGACCCTTCTCACTGAATCATTACATTTCATTTCTCATTTAACGCACACTCTCTCATTTACTCTCACCAACAAAGGTTTCCGGCTACTGTAGCGAATTGTTCCGGTGGAGGAGCGAGGAAGGAAGCGACGTCCCAAAACTGGTGAGCTATGGCTTTTGGTGATTTCCGATATGTCCTCTTTATCACCTCTTCATCATCTGATTCTTTTCATCTTTGATTTGTTGTGGTTTTTGAGATGTGACGTCATCGTCTTCGTCATTTTTTAGGTGGAGTGTTTTGGCGATTGAATGATTGAACAATGACATTTTCTGTTATTAGAAGTTTGTTTAGATACAGATTTGTTGTGGTTGCTGTTGATCGGAATATATATTTTTTCTAGCCTAAACACAAATATCATGCTCAATAATGTTGCAACAATCGAGAATATGAGAAATTGAAGATTGTTCTAAAAGAAGAAAGAATAGTCACATGGGATTAATGGTGTGAATGACCTTTGATGGACAAGAGTAGGTGAAAGAGTTGTAGGCTCACCTACGGAGGAAAGAGAGTGTAATAATGACTTTACTAAACCATGAAAGGGAAATGAATAGAGTGTAATAATAGCTATTTTGAAACTTTTTTTTTTCTTTCTTTTTTCTCCTTTACTGAGTTTGTAAAGATGGATGTGACCTACATTTTGCATTTGATCCTTCTAATATCTTACGCTTGGTTTCTTTTTCTTTTTTTTCTTTTTTTTTCTTTTTTTTTTTTTTTTTTTTTTTTGTCAGTCAAATCATCACGAGAGCATTTTGATATTGACACACGTTATAATGTCACGAGACCTTGATGAAATTTTGATTTGTAATGCTAATTTTGTAAAAAATGTTAAATTTTTGTAAGTGCACCTGGTCCAAAGTATTTACATACCACCAAACCATCTTCTATAATACGGAGTAACTTTTCACAACACAAGAAATATTGAAATAATTACTAGAATAATGAGATTTTATGAAATGATCACACGTGATCCACCAAAGAATCACATGAGATTTTATATAAATCACATGTGATTTACAATTTTTCATAACAAAACACACCAAATAGACCATAATTATGTATGATTTACTCATTTCCAGATTAAAACAAAACCACATGTTTTTAGAACAAAGAGTAAATCACGCGTGATTTACACTTTTATCATATTAAAAAAAAAGAGAAAAAAAAAAGAAAGAAAGAATCACACGTAATTTTACTTGCAATATATTGTACATCATCTTCTAAATCTGCAATTTCTAGAACTATCTCCTTAATTTGTTTTTCACGAATTTGTTTTATAAAAGGAATGAATAAGTTGATTTGATTTTGAAGATCACATGTGATTTCTTACTTTAAAGATCACATGTCACTTGTGATTTTTTTTTTATATTTTTTTTAACCTGGGTTTCCGACTCGATATTGTGAGCCGATTAAAATCGCATGTGATTTTAATGTGCTAAAAGTAAATTCATGTGGGAAAGGTTAATTATTTGGATTTTGGAGTCGTGTGTATAATTAGGAATTCATTAGTTGTTTTGATGGCAAGTAGTTATTGAATCACACGTGATGCACCAAAGAATCACATGTGATTTTGTACAAATCACATGTGATTGCTGTAAAATAATATCAAAACTAATAAAGAGTATACTTTAAAGTTTTATTAAAGAATCACACGTGATCCACCAAAAAATCACATGTGATTTTGTACAAATCACATGTGATTGTTGTAAAATAATATCAAAACTAATAAAGTGTATACTTTAAATTTTTATTAGAGAATCACACGTGATCCACCAAAGAATCACATGTGATTTTATACAAATCACATGTGATTGCTGAAAAAAAATCTCAAAACTAATAAAAAATATATGCTTTAATATTAATTGTTTTGATGCAGAATCACATGTAATATTATGTTAAATCATTTACTTTAAGATATATATTTATCGTAACAAAACACTATAATAAGAGCACCACATGTAATTTACTCATTTCTAGATAAAAGTACAGTAATATTTCAATGAGTCAAAGCATAAATAAAGCTAAGTCGTAGGTCCACCTTATCAACTTTAAATCCATTTCTTCTTTTATGAAAAACTTAAGCTGCTACACAAGAAAGATGTCTCCCACATCACCTCTACAAACACTTTCATTATCAAACAAACCATTTGTCAATGGTCATAAGTTGTTGTCTGCACCAACTATAGTCCAATCTACACGCCACCTCACCGGAAAAAATTTCCGATCACTTTCCGACGACAAAACCACTGTCACCGACCTCACCTTCGAATTCACCGTTTGCCCCGTCTAATCCATTGTAGAAATCAAACAGAACAAAATCAACCCATTCGTAGAAAGCTGAGAACCGGATTGTGTATATTGATGATGGGGAAGAGGGGGATTATGGTGGCGCGTGGAGCGCGTGTGAGACGATACTGCCACATGAGTATTTAGCGACGGTGAGAGTGGCGTCGTCGGTGCATGAAGGTGTTGTGTGATTTTCCGGTTAACCGGTTGTTATTGCATGTATGTGTGTATTTGTTGAGAGAGAAACAAGTACGGTTTTTTTTTAGAATTAAAGGAGGGTTATTTTAGATATTTTGGGTTTTTATATGATTGGGTGTTTTGATCACAACCACTGGATCAAAATGAAATCAATGGACGGGATCGACTCTTTTGTTCTTTAAAGAATGATTGTTTGTTGGGGATCTCACCTCATAAAAGCTAAACATTGATTGCTCTAAAACGATCCCAAATACTGCAACGCAAACCTAAAAGTCCCCGAAACAAGAATATAATTCTTCTTTGTTAACATAAGTGTCTACTTAATATATATATATATATATATATATATATATATATATATATATATATATATATATATATATATATATTTTGAACAGAGATTTCATTATCACACCTCACAAAAGGAGGAAAATAGAACATAACAAGTTAAGCTACAACAAGACATACACCAAAATAGCTGTGACACACTATAGCAACACCATACAATGGTGGGGGGAATCACCAAAGTGAGCTTTTTGTAGGCACAACCATTTAAAGGTGTAGCTTGACAAAAGTACACAAGGTACATAAAACATACAAAGAAGAAAAAAGCAAGCATCCTAACAGGAGCTAGACCAAAACCCAACAGATCTAAAGACAGATCCCAATGCAGCAACAAGCCGTCGATGACCGACCACAACAGCCCTGAGCAGAAGAGACCAACTGGTAACGGATCTGAGCAGAGAACCACGGCGGCAGCAGCAACAACAGCAGCAGCTACATAAAAGGATATGGCAGATCTGCAGTAAAGCTTTATTGCGGAAAAGGAAAGAACAAAAGAAAGATCCGGACGGCCGGCCAAAACCGGCCGCCGGAAAGGAATGTTTGGTCGGATTTTTTTTGGTTTTGTAGAGAGAGGTAGGAGGAAGTATTATTAGAGGGAGAAAGAGTTTTATTATACCCACCCACTACTTAATATTTCAACTACATAAAATAGACTTGAGTGAAGTGAATACATGTTTGAGACGGATGGAGTAAAATTCTTTTTCTTACAAAATCATTTGAATTGGTCTGTATAATGATGTTCCTAATGCCCAGAATATATAATCACTTTCACATATGGGCCGGACCACGCCCAAATATCTTCAAATCGGCCAATAAATATTCAAAAAAATTCCTTTCGAAATGCAGTTACACAATTTCATATTTTCATCAAATAAAAAAACAAATATACTCTTAGGTTACACCGGAGACCAGAGACAGAGCTTGAACATATTAACTGGAGGGGCCAAAATCAGTCAAAGAAAATTTAAGAGGGACCAGAATATAAATTAGCACATATATACCTCATAACTTTGAAATTATAGTACAAATTTACAATAAAGACACAAACTTTTGAGGGGGCCACAACCCCTCCCTGCCCTACTTATCCTCCATCCATGCCGGAAACCTAATCATCGACGTCTGAGAACGTCACAATGACGTCATATCTGATGAATGTACGTTCATGCTTGCTCCTGATATCACATTTATTTCACCCGAAGAGAGGTATTTGATATATTATTTAACATTTATACCTTACATAAATAAGAAATATATTATGCATGTGCATATTTTAAGAGCGACACGAAAGTTCTCATTACATGATTTAGAGCATCCCTATTCATAACTTGAGTTAAGTTATAACTCAACATCACGTCAGCGTCACATCAGCTTTACCACTTTATCTTTAACTCACAAAAAAACACCCCATTCATAACTCAACCTTAACTTACTTTAACTCAACTTTTTATATATTTTCAAATTCAACCCTAAACTAAAACTAATACTTCATTTATTAAAAACAATAACATTCATTTTTAAAATATATTACGAAAAAAAAAAAAAAAAAAAAAAAAAAAAAAAAAAAACACATTACGAAAAAAAATGCTTTTATAACCACAGGGACTATATTGTAAACACCAAAGTACCACAGGGACCAAGCTGAAAATACAATATATGTATCATCTTCATCACCACACAAAACACACACTGCACACACACAAAAACTGTGAAACACACACAAGAACACACACAAACTGTAAAACACTTAAACACGAGGGGGCGAAATGATTTTTTTTTTAAAACAAACCATCTTTAACTCATCGTTAGCATGCTAACGTGGTGCGTTAACGCGCCTCTAACGCAGGAGGCCACATCCGTAACGCGAGTTAATGCAGGCCAAAAATCTCTTTAACGCGAGGATCACGTTATGGCTGCGAATGCTCTTAGAGTTTAATACTAACCGCATATAATTTCCAAACTTTAATAAATAGTGCATACTCTGTCCGCCACTTTTCCCGTGCGAGATATCAAAGGGCTATTTAATATATTTATTAAGGTAGTGTTTGGCGATGAGCTTTTTCGTGTGTTTGGAATATTATGCTTGTTTGGTAACAAATGTTTTAAGTTTGGATTTTGTTTAAACGCTCAGATTTGAAACGCTAATCAAAAAACGTTTAGCATTTTCGTCATTTTACCAAAAGGCTTGTATCTCAATGGTACCCCATGTTGTACGAGAAGCTCCTTAATCAAATAGTTGTGTGTTCAAGTCCTATTTATAACATGTGATATAGATTTGCGGTGTAAATACTGTGAAATAGTTAAAATTGTCGTTCTAAATGAAAAAAAAAATAAAAAATAAAAAATAAAAAAAAAAAAAAAAAAAAAAAAAAAAAACCCTATTAGCTGCTACAAAACTAGCTAAAGCTACAACCTATTAGGTGTGTAGCTAAAACTTGTAGCTGTAAGTATATATAAAGTGTAAAAAACATACAATTCTAAGGCTGGATGGCATATATACAGTGTAAAAAACATACAATTCTAAGACTAGATGGATAGGCGTGAGTGGTCACCACTCACCACAAAATCTCACTTCACTTGTTGAGGCCCATTCTGGTCACCTTTGGTGAAAGGTAAGAGGGGGAAAAAAAAGAGAGTAAAAGGTGAGTGACTCACTTTAAGTCACGTTTGAAAAATAGAGGACCCCTCATCCCTTATATTATTATTTTTATTTTGTTTGTTAGTGTGTGTAGGGTATTTAGTTGAGTATATTTGTATAAAGTATGTATTTTAATGAAATGTGAGGGTAAGGTGACCACTATGTTAGAAAATTCAGTGCATTTGAGGGATCTAATCACACTTGGAAATGGGTTTGGAGGTACGGAGTGTACACCCATCAAGTCACTGATTCTCCTAACTCTATAGTGGTTGTGCTGGTTCCTGCTGAGTGTTGGTTCCTACTGATGGTTCCTGCTACTAGTGTCAGAATCCTGCTGATAAGCAGAGTTTCTGCTGATAGAGTGCTGTATGATTATGTAACTTATTTGACCTATTCAAATGAAAGTTACATATGCACTCATGACCTCGTTTAACTGGTCATGTAACCACTATTTTAGGCTATAATGGGGACAATTATGTGGAGGTTAATGGGCCGATTAATTCTCATAATTCCATTTGACTAGCCAAGAGTATCTTCCTATAAATAGGAAATCAAATAAAGCATGAATATAAACAGAAAACATATAACACTTATACACGAAGGGTTATTGAATTGTGCCTAAATCACTAACAACATTTGGTCTTATCCCAAGAAGATATTCGTGACACCCAGGCATTAGGGTCAAATAGTTTACTTTGGAAAGTGATAACACGATTCCAAGTGATATCCGGTAACCTTTATTGGTACGTAGTTAGGCTATTGATTATCTTAACCCTGTTCTGGGATCATAACCACCAACAATCAAAGTAAACTAGTTTGTGATAATCAATGGCTGCTGCTATGAGGCATATGGCTGCTAACTTTTCCAAATTGGAAAAGTTTGAAGGTGTTGATTTCAGAAGATGGCAAAAGAAGATGCACTTCTTGCTGTCAAGCGTGAATGTGGTGTATGTTCTTAGCACTGCTATTCCTGAAGATCATGGGGATGATGCTACTGTGGAACAAATAAGGAAAAGAAGCAAATGGGAGAATGATGACTATGTATGTAGAGGTTTAATTCTCAATGGTATGTCTGATTCTCTCTTTGACATTTATCAGAATGTTGAATCTTCTAAAGAACTATGGGATTCCTTGGATGCCAAATATATGGCTGAGGATGCTTCAAGTAAGAAGTTTCTTGTAAGTAATTTCACAAATTACAAAATGAATGATTCAAGACCAGTCATGGAACAATACAGTGAACTTCTTGGAATACTTGGAAGGTTTACACAACACAAAATGAACATGGATGAGGCTATTTCAATCTCTTGTATCATTGACAAACTCCCTCCTTCTTGGAAAGATTTCAAGCATACCTTGAAACATAAGAAGGAAGAACTGACACTGGTTCAGTTGGGTAGTCATCTGCGTATTGAGGAATCCCTCAGGGTGCAGGATAATGACAAGCCAAAGAGTAGCAATGCTACTGGTGCATCTGTTGTCAATATGGTGGAACATAACAATTCCACCAGGTACAATGACAATAAAGGAAAACGTAAACATCAGGATAACACAAGGGCTGATCCTAACAAGAAGGCAACACCTACTTGTTGGAAATGTGGCAAATCTGGTCACATTAAAAGGGATTGCAAAGGTGTTAAGATTGGAGGTAAATCCAATGGTTCAGGCACTAGTGGTTCAGGGAGTGGAGGTCCTTCCAACTCACTAAAAGGTCAGAATATGTTTAATGAATCTCTTCAGGTTTATTATGTTACATATGTATCTGAATCTAACTATGTGCAGGATGATGATGTTGTGTGGTGGGTTGACTCTGGAGCAACTGTTCATGTGTGGAAAGATAGAAGATGGGTCAAGACTTACGAGTCACTGAATGATGGTTCTATTCTTCACATGGGAAATGAGTCAACAGCCTTGGTGCATGGTCGTGGTTGTGTAGATCTTAATTTTAGTTCTGGAAAGATTGTAACTTTGTTTAATGTTATTCATGTTCCTGATATAAGGAAAAACTTGGTTTCAAGTAGTGTTTTGAATAATCATGGATATAAACAAGTTATTGAATCTGATAAATTTATATTGTCCAAACATGGTGTGTTTATTGGTTTTGGCTATTTGTGTAATCTAATGTTCAGGCTTAATGTTGTCACTGACATTGTTAATTCAGCCTTTATGTCAACCTCTAAACTGAACGACTCCACCCTGTGGCATGCTAGACTTGGCCATGTACACTATAAAAGGATGCAAGATATGTCTAAGGATGGGTTAATCCCAACTTTTGACATGGACACTGAAAAGTGTAAGACTTACATGTTGACCAAAATAACTAAGAAACCCTTTCTGGGTGTAAAACGTGAGACTGAGCTCTTGGAGCTTATACACAGTGACATGTGTGATTTGCATGCCACTCCCTCTTTGGGGAACAAGAAGTACTTTGTGACATTTATTGATGATGCTTCCAGGTTTTGTTATGTCTATCTATTACATACCAAGGATGAAGCATTAGATAAATTCAAAGTATTTAAAACTGAAGTTGAGTTGCAACTTGGGTCACTGATCAAAAGGTTAAGGACTGATAGGGGAGGTGAGTGCATGGATACTCTATATTTTCAGTCTGTTGGTATAATCCATGAAACGACTGCTCCCTATACTCCTCAACAAAATGGTATCTCTGAAAGGAAAAACAGGATACTGAAGGAGATGGTTAATTCCATGTTGTCCTATTCAGGACTGAGTCAAGGGTTCTGGGGTGAAGCTATGTTAACAGCTTGCTATTTATTAAATAGGGTTTCAAATAAAAGGAACGAGGTTACCTGTTATAAACTCTGGACTAAAAAGAAAACCAACCTGAATTATCTCAAGGTTTGGGGTTGTAGGGCTGTTGTCAGACTCCCTGATCCAAAATTGAAAACTTTAGGTGAAAGAGGCATTGATTGCATCTTTGTTGGATATGTTGAGCATTCCAAGGCATACAGGTTCTATGTTATTGAACCTAATGAATATGTTTCAATTAACTCAATAATTGAATCAAGGGATGCATTATTTGATGAAAATATATTCTCATCAGTCCCTAGACCAATTCACAGGATTCCAATTGGAACTGATGACATTGGTGTATCAAAGGTCCCTGATGAATTATCATCTCAGGTCCTTGATGAGGTTGTGGTTCAACAACCTGAACCTGAGCTTAGAAAAAGCAAAAGGGTCAGGACTCCAAAGTCATTTGGACCTGAGTTTCAATTATACTTAATTGAAGGTACAAGGAATGAGGTCTATGACCAATACTCTTATTGCTTCATTGTTGAGGATGATCCCAAAACATTTGAAGAAGCAATGAAGTCCCAGGATAATGTTGCTTTCTGGAAAGAAGCAACAAATGATGAGATTGACTCCATCATGGGCAACAACACTTGGGTGTTGGTTGATCTACCTCCAGGTTGCAAACCTTTTGGTTGCAAATGGATTTTCAAAAGGAAAATGAAGGTAGATGGAACTATTGAAAAGTTCAAGGCTAGACTAGTCATTCAGGGCTTTAAACAAAAGTCAGGGATAGACTACTTTGATACTTATGCCCCTGTAGCACGTATCAGTACCATCAGGCTGCAGATTGCTTTAGCATCAATTCACAATCTGATTATTCATCAGATGGATGTGAAGACAGCTTTCCTGAATGGTGAATTGGATGAGGAGGTTTATATGAACCAACCTCAGGGCTTCATCATGCCTGGAAATGAAAACAAGGTGTGCAAACTGATTAAGTCTTTATATGGACTGAAACAGGCACCTAAGCAATGGCATCAAAAGTTTGATGAAGTGGTTCTGTCTAATGGTTATGTTCTTAACCAAGCTGACAAATGTGTATATAGCAAATTTGATGAATCTGGTAAAGGAGTCATCATTTGCCTATATGTTGATGACATGTTGATCTTTGGCACTGGCCAAAATCAAGTTGACCTGACAAAGGAATTTTTGTCATCAAGGTTCTCCATGAAGGACTTGGGGGAGGCTGATGTTATTCTTGGTATAAGGATTAAACATGAAAGCAATGGTATATCAATTTCTCAGTCCCATTACATTGTGAAGGTACTGAAGAAATTTAATTGCTTTGATTGTACTCCAGTAAGTACTCCCATGGATACCACTGAGAAGCTTATGCTTAATACTGGCAAAGTTGTATCTCAACTTGAGTATTCCAGGGTAATTGGCTGCCTGATGTATGCCATGACTTGTACAAGGCTTGATATTGCTTTTGCAGTGGGTAAACTGAGCAGGTATACTAGTAATCCTAGTGCTCATCACTGGCAAGCAATTCAGAGGGTACTGAAGTATTTGAAGAGAACTATGGACTATAGTCTCTCATATACTGGTTATCCTTCAGTGTTGGAAGGATACACTGATGCAAGTTGGATCAGTAACACTGAAGACAATTCGTCTACCAGTGGCTGGGTATTCCTACTTGGTGGAGGTGCAATTTCTTGGGCATCCAAGAAGCAAACTTGTATCACCAGTTCAACAATGGAATCTGAATTTGTGGCTTTAGCAGCTACTAGTAATGAAGCTGAATGGTTGAGAAACTTGCTTCTTGAGATTCTATTGTGGCCTAAACCTATAGCATCTATGTAACAATTCGCAATTTCAGGTTAACTTTTATTCCCGAAAACTTCACTATTCACTTTTCACTATTCACTTTTCACTATTCATCTCAGAAATTTTTATTTCATATTCTCGTAAGTTAAACTATTTTAACGATAATCCGAGAGTTTGACGCTCGTCGGATCATTTCTGCAAAAATCACAAAGCCGTGTCCGAGATTTACTTTTAGGTTTAAACGTCCTTCCAGCATCCCGATATATCCATAAAACATTATAAACAATAGAAATATGATTTTCTCTCATTTTAGGACAATTCCAAAAGTTTCGGAATTTTACGTTTTTCAGTTCAGCGTTTTACGCGAATTACGCGTTTTAGACCCGTGTTTCCAGTTTTTAGCAGGGTTTTAGCACCCGATAGATCCTACCACTCATTTTATATTTTATTATGGAGTATATTGATAAGTTCTACCATATTTATAAGTTTCATATTTTTAGGATACCCGGTTTTACGTTTCGTGACTTAACAACTTACGGTTAGCAACTTACGGAGTCAAAACTAGCTACATACTTAGGATAATACCATCAAAAGTCCACACCTTGCTCCCCAAGACTTATGAACCGCCACTAGGGGGGCATTCACACTTGTGGCATCATCTCATGACTTTAGCCATTAGATCATTTTTAATTACAACTTTGTCTCCAAGTTTATGTAGTTTCCTAGCCACCTTCCTAACCTCCTCATTCTTAGTATAAATACAAGCTCATTTGCTTCCTTTCTTCATCACCAAAAACGCCACAACATAAATACCTAGCACCATGATCCTTTGATCTTCAAACTACAAGTTACACACATAAGAGTTCAAGGTTTTAGTATTCTCTACCTAGTTCTTAAGTTTGTTTGGTGATTCCATGGTTGAATTAGGAGCTACACAAGGTTACTAGGGCTTAAGTTAAATGATTTTCACAAGGGTTAGATCAAGGCTAGCAAGGGTTACAAGAGTTGTGGTGAAGGGTTTACAAGCTTAGGTTTAGTGTCCTAGTTCTATACTTGACTTCCTTTCTTTAGAAAGCCAAAAGTTGTAAGCAAACCCTTATACACTTTCTTGCTCAATATCATTTTCATGCTCTTTGTGTTCTTTTCATGCTATATATGTTCTTGTTATTGTGTTCATGATGTTTAAAAATGGATAAAACGAGTATTTGTATACATATGTTAACTTATGACAAGCAAACAAGCAAACTAGTGATTTTTATGGAGAACCACGACCAAAATAGTATAACTATGATATTTGACACTTACTTACTGTTATAAAGGACTTCAAAAGGAAAACATAGCAATTTGAATCACCCAAAACGAGTACACGAGTCAAAAGTTATGACCATTTGAAGTTAGCGAAACCAAAACGGCAAAACTGCCTAAATAGCATTCTGATCAAATTTTGATTTTGAAAGTCACCCTTCTGGTCCGATTCATCAAAAAGTTAAAACATGAAAGTTGTCCGGAACGCCGTTTTCGTTCAGGAACAAAGAAGCTCGAGCCCTGAAAACGCTTTCTGAGTGATAATTTTCTTCAAATTCTTAACAGCCCATTTTTAGACCAAAGTAACTATATAATGGTTATGATTTACTAAGACCAAGAGGTCTAATGACCTAAAGCCAAGACCACAACCATGGCTAAAGCCAAGGTTGAGTCTCAAGACCATGGTAACAATGACCAAGGTCACGGCAAAGCCACGGCTAAAGACCATATAACTTTTAAAGATCAAAACTTATATATATATATATATGTTATCAAATACTACAATAGTAGGGAGCCTCATGTGAGGAGTTCATTAAGTAAGCCGTCGAGACGAGTTGTGGATTTACGAGTTAAAGTGTCCTGGCTCCTCGAACGTTTACTCAATGACTTCTGAATTATGTCGGCCCGAACGGTAGTAAGAGATATACAACCTATACATGTTTCATAGACCACTTATAGTCAACGACTTACACTATATACTAAAGTACTACATCATGAACTATATGCAAGACATATATAGGCAATTCTTCATATTCTTAGACGTTACTCCAAACCTAAGTCGCAACGTTCTATTATAGGCTGCTCTTAGAGACTTTCGCGATTCGACTACCACTTTCATTTCTCATTACATAGACTTAAGGTGAGTCATAGCCCCTACTATTTTCATACTTGTTTTAACTCTTGGGGGGGATACATACTCAACTACTTGCTTACTTGTACAAATACTCAAAACATTTATACTTGATTGCTTTATACTTGATTGTGTTATACTTGATTGGCATTATACTTGATTGCGTTATACATACTTGTTACACTATACTTGCTTAATTTAAATACAAGATTTGTATTTACGTGCATACACAATACTCTATGCTGTCAAAGGAGAGGTATTAATAGTACTAGTATGGGCCTACACCCCCCCCCAAGTCCAAGATTCGAGACGTTGGGTGACATGTACTATTTGGGATGGTGGTTCCCCGCCTATGGGTCCAAAATGACGTGACCATGGGTGAATATAATCCTTAGAAACTATATATTAGCAGTGGGTTGTGAACACACAGGTTGCAAGTCTCTTATGGCGGGACTTGCAACTGAGTGGATTCTCAATGCCTTTGCTGTGTGAATATTCTTTTAAGGCTTTTCAACTGTTTTAAGACAAACTCTATGAACTCACCAACCATTGTGTTGACACTTTAGCATGTTTATCTCAGGTTAGTAAGGCGATAGCTAGTGCGTGGAACTTAGAATCAAGCTGCATATTCTGAAGACTTACGCTTTTATCATTTACCATTCAAAACTTTGTATACATTTATGTATCATACTTTGGAATCTCATGTTTGTAACTTTGAATTCATTAATCGAATGGTAACTTTTCAAAACGTCTCATTTAGAGTTCGTTTTCTATAACTTGTACTTTGTATTATGAAGTAGCACCCCTATGACACAGTCTTCCGCTGCGGTATTTTGGGGGTGTTACAATCTATTTCTATCCGTTGTGATAGTGTTGCTACATTGGCAAAGGCTTATAGCCAGATGTACAATGGGAAGTCTAGACACTTAGGTGTCAGGCATAGCATGATTCGTGAACTAATCATGAATGGGGTGAATTCTATAGAGTTTGTTAGATCTCAACAAAATTTAGTTGATCACTTGACGAAGGGTCTTGCTAGAGACTTGGTTATAAAGTCTGCTAAAGGGATGGGTTTGAAGTCCAACTTGGTCACTGAATGCTAGGACACCCAACTCCCTCCTGAGGAAACTTGGGAGCTGAGTTCAATGTGGAAAGCTGAACATTCAGTGTACTGGAGCACATGTATTACACTACATCCCAAGGTTGTGCTCAGAACTTGCTGAAAAGGAGGATGAAGTCTTTACTTCTCAATGGTTAATTTCTTTGAAAAAGTGCTAAGCAAGAGCATGAATAAAGAGGAACCACCTATGTAAATGTTGAAGTTTTGCCGCTTCAGAAAGCTATGGACTTTTAGCTTTTACAACATTTATGAATTTGATATGAACACATGGCTTGTATAGTGTCAGGAGTGTTTAAGTGTTTGAAAATATATGTGTATTTTATCTTCAGGTATTCAAATGGGTTGAAGGGTTCAATTCTTAGAACACCCTGATTCTCGAATATTTGAACATGTAATGTACTAAGATGGAAATTCAATCCTCAGGATATTTTCGTTTATGCATATGTTTTGTTTAATGTTTGATTTTCATGCAAAGGAAGTGAACTAAATTTGGGGAGGATTGTTAGAAAATTTAGTGCACTTGAGGGATCTAATCACACTTGAAAATGGGTTTGGAGGTACGGAGTGTACACCTATCAAGTCACTAATTCCCCTGACTCTATAGTGGTTGTGCTGGTTCCTATTGATGGTTCCTGCTGAGTGTTGGTTCCTACTGATGGTTCCTGCTACTAGTGTCAGGATCCTGCTGATAAGCAGAGTTTCTGCTGATAGAGTGTTGTATGATTATGTAACTGATTTGACCTATTCAAATGGCAGTTACATATGCACTCATGACCTCGTTTAACTGGTCATGTAACCACTATTTTAGGCTATAATGGGGACAATTATGTGGAGATTAATGGGCCGATTAATTCTCATAATTCCATTTGACTAGCCATGAGTATCTTCCTATAAATAGGAAATCAAATAAAGCATGAATATACACAGAAAACATATAACACTTATACACGAAGGGTTATTGATTTGTGCCTAAATCACTAACAACATTTGGTCTTATCTCAAGTAGATATTCGTGACACCCAGGCATTAGGGTCGAATAGTTTACTTTGGAAAGTGATAACACGATTCCAAGTGATATCCGGTAACCTTTATTGGTACGTAGTTAGGCTATTGATTATCTTAACCCTGTTCTGGGATCATAACCACCAACACACTATGGGTGAAATGTGTGAGGGATTGAGAGAAAGTGAGAGGAGAGAGAAAGTTGAGTTGACGCTGATGTGTAAGGTTAGACCGATAGGGTAAAGTGACCATGTCCTTACCCTAAAAGCTAAAAGTTGAACGCTTCTTTCATTAGCGTGTCATTTGGAATGTATAAAATAAAATCCAAATTCTAAAGGTCTGTTGCCAAACAAGCATACAATCCTAAATGCTAAAAGCAAAACGCTCATCGCCTAACATAGCCAACTTATAAAACCTTTGAAGCTAAAATTTTGCTAACACATATATTTGACATGAATTTGGTTAGGTAGTATATGATTAATAATGGTAAAATACTAAACATTTAGTCTTATGGCGATTTAGGTATTGAACTTATTATGAATAAGTTTTTCGCAATTTTTTTGGTGACTAAGAAAAAAAAATCGTTGATTAATATATGCACACATACACCGAATCTATAATGTGTATGCACGTCATAGTCTATGCATGTTATAATGTTTTATTTTGTTAACAGGGACAGAGCCAGGGGTTCTAACGGGTGCTTGTGCACTCCATGAAATTTTTTGATATAGTGTTAATTTTTGAAAAAAACACCGATTTTTCCTAAAGTCATTTTAAATGCATCCGGTCCATCGAAATGTATTTCTAATATTATTGTTCAAATTTTTATGTGCACCTGATCATATTTAGTCCTGGCTCCGTCCCTGTTTATTAATGACATGCAGTATTATTACTAAGCTTATTAAGTTGGGCTTTTACTATCGTGAACTTGATCGTTTTGCCACCAAGTCCCGGAAATTAAGCTGGATAAGATCCGAGAACGACTAACGAGTCTGCATTATCACGAAATTATGAGTTAAGATACACGAGGAACAGTTATGGTGTTTATCGACGGGCAATTGCAAATGGCCTAGTGGAAGTTCTTTCTACATATAGATCTGCGATATTGCATATAGAACAGAAGTTGCTGGTGGATTTCTTGCCTATTTTGGCTATAGTTACTCAAGGACTTAATAAGGTAGAAAATTTATTTGCTTATTTTTAAAATTAGACGAGTATTCATGCATAGCAACGGTATTTTATAGCGGTTTGTAGCGATAAAAAAAGTTTAGGGGTTATAAGCGAAAAATAATAAAAGTTTGAGGATTTGAGGATTAAGCATAAGGTTTTGAAACCCGGTTAGACCTGAAAATTGGTTTTGTATATTTTTCCCAAAAATTGTGATGTAAACTTAGACTAATTAGTATATACCTTAAATACATTTTAATTTAAAATTATTTCGTAAGTTTTCTTAGATAGATGACTAAATTTTTTAAGTTTGACCATGAAAGAATTTTTTTCACTTTTCAAGTTTGACCATTTTTGTTTTATAGATAATATATATATCTCTAAGTTACATTTAATAATTTTCAGCCTTGCATTCCGGCCTTCATAGTTACTTTAATTATCTTCTAGCTTTTCATAGTTACTTTAATTATCTAAGTTTCCTTAAATACTTTTCAGTTTTTCACTTTCAAGATTTTTTGTTTTTCCTTTATAGTATAGAATTATAGATAAATAAGTAGTTATGGACCGCTTATTTGCCTACTTGAGGATTGACAGAGCAGTTTAAAATAGTCGGACCCAAACACCTCCATATTGTAAGTTTATGCTATTTGAGCTGGCATTGACGGATGGTAGTTTGGTTATCGTAGTTTTTCCGTATCTTCCCGCCACTTTTTGAGCTAATTCCTGAGATTGAGAGTGAGCGTATCTATGCTGGGAAACTTCTCAGCCTTCTTTATAAACAATCTCATTGTGGAGTGCCAGAGCTGCAAACTTGCATTCAGCGGTAACATTTATGTTCCAGCATCTGTTTTTTTATTTACTAGTTACGTATAAGGGGCCCACCCAATTATTCAACCTATTTCATTAAGGTCACCCAAAGTATATACCAAACTCTGAAGTGAAAATTTCAATTTTTATTTAGGCAGTAGTACTTGACTTTTCATAATAAAGGAAGGTAACTACGGGGATTTTGTTAGCCTGTATTATATAACGGGCCCAAGCCTGAGTCTAGACTGTCTTGTTATATTTATAGATGCGATGTAATTGTAATAGACAATCAATACAAGACATAATATTCTAGACTCGTGCTTGGGCCCGTTATATAACAAGATATGATATTCTAGACTCGGGCTTGGGTCCGCTACATAATACAGGCTAACAGATTTTGGTTTGTCTAAACAATATTAAGGTCATCTTCATATATAATGTAGCCTGTTTTTATCGCCCAGATTTGGTATAACTGAAACCTGATACATATGCGGGCGGGCTTAATGAGAAAAGTTGAACTTTCAGTTCTTAAAATGCAGGGAAATGTCACACGATTTTGCAAATTAATGACCCAACTTTCTTATTTTTATTGTAATATTGTGAACGTAGACTTCTGTGGCATGGACATCAAGTCATGTACAATCAATTTTCATATTGGATGGTATATGAGTATATGACTATATGGGATTCTTCATGATCAGTATGGAGAATTTTTCATCAACGTGTATTGATTTGAAGATATGTGATACAGTTTTCAGTTGAAGAGGATGATAATTTTTAATGTTTTTAGGCAGCAAGAAAGCAATTACGGGCATGGATTGTCCCATACCGACAACATATGTGATGGATCTTTGAGTGATTGGTACATGGGAATCAATATTAACATGGTACGTCAATATTTAATGTTGAGTACTACAAATTGATTCATTGAAAACACGAATGCTGATTTTTTTTTTTTCTTTTGCAGGATATGCTTCCAGAATACATTCCGGTGTGTATAGCAGAGTCCATTGTCTTTGCTGTAAAAGCAATCAGGTTCTACGAAATCTAAGTTCTACGTTCCGGTTTGTAGATGTGCTGCCTCATCAAGCAATAGGGCCACAAACATATAAAGAATCTCTGCAGAAAGAACCCGCAAGATCATTAACAGGAGATGAATTACTACCACAGTCAGCGGCTGATAAGATTGAATCAATGCTAAAAAATTTGCAGGTCTTTATTCTTGTTTGGATATCATCATATTAGCCTTTTATTTTCGAGCTAGTACATTGTTATGATTATGTTATTAACAGGAGTTATATCCGAGTTCCACAAAAGATTGTTTGAGGATGGGATCGGTTCAATCAGAGCTATTGCAGCCAGTCATCTTTGGCAGGTGCATGCTGAATCAACTTATATTGTTCCATTTCAGTTGATAAACTTTTAACTCGTAGTTCATACCTGCAGGCTGCAGCTTGTGGTTGTCCGAGCTGATGTAAATGCTCATTTAAACTTTAAAGGCCCTTAAAGATTATTTTCTTGTAGCAAAAGGTGATTTCTTCCAGGTATTAATCACTAAAAGCAAGCGTAATTTCTTATCAGCACAATTTCTTCTTTTGTGTAAGCGTTAATGCTTAATGAAACTTCAGTTGTATTGCAAAGTTTCCTTGAAGGGAGTCGCCAATTAATGCAGCCACCACCTCGACAATCAACTGGCGAAGCTGACCTTATATGGTTCCATTTCAGCTGGTACTTTAACTATGTGTTCACAATGCATATTTCTATCAAGATCAATATCTAAAAATGGCCCCTTCAAATACTTCTAATGCAGGCGAAAACGAATACTATAAGTGACGATGATATATATTTTTCAAGAGTGGCCTTGCGGTAACATTCTACGATCTCCAATTTTTACTAGAAAAAATGTTGTCGTATGTTTCTTTAAATAACTCTTGTTTGCATATAGGGTCAACATTAGATCTTTTCAAGTAGATGTGCAGAATACAATATCTTATGCTGCTGGAGGTCCGAGTACCTCATCTAATACTTCGTTAGAATATTCTGTTGATTTGCCCTTGCAGGTGTTCTTCACACAAGAGGTTCTGATAAGGTATTGTTGACTTTAATATTTAGGGATTTAGGGTCGATATCGTAAAATAGTTCCACCTAAAACACTAAACTTTGGGTGACTTACCAATGCTGCGAAAGATGGCATGGCGTCCCAATCGTATAAAATTGCTGAGGCTTATACAGTCGATTATGTGGACAATATTGTTGATTGAATTGGGTTTAAGTCCTATTAAGTATTATTACTAGTGGGGTCTGTACCTAATATGTCATGTGAACAATATGTCTTTAGTATTCTTTTTGGAAAGTATTTTGAGGTGCTCCAAAGTCCAAACTACTCAAGAAAATAACGTTCACCAACAAGAGATGTAAGAGAAACTTGTGGATCCCCATACCGAATCTTAAGAGTTAAGACAAATACTACCCGGCCACCAATATAAATAAGAAACCACAACACCTACATTAGACAAACTATCGTTCATTGCACCTCACACGAACGAACTAGGATCACACACCCAACACTTCAACTATATCTTTTGCATTCAAAACTTCCAAATATTTGACGACTCCCACTGTTTCGATCTGTTCTTCCAAATAAAGTATTCTGCCGGTAACCCACACTACAACGCAGCTTGACATACCTTGCTCTTACACTTGTTTATACATATATTTGAAGTACGGACCAGTTAAAAAGATTTACTGGAGTCATCAGGTGAATACGATCAAATTTATCCAGACAATATCAAGAAGCAGCGCTTGAATGCAAACAATATCAAGAAACAACGCTGGAGACCCATTCAGATTCACCAAGTTTGAAGTTTTTTGAGGAAGTTATGGAATCCGAGAAAGGGGCTCGTTTGAATACCATAGAAGACAGTTTGTCCGTTTCCATACTTTCACCGTATGGGAAAAAGAGGGGATACATTTTGACAAAAAAAAAAAAAAAAAAAAAAAAGGTGTAAGAGCAAGGTATGGCAAGCTGTAGTGTGGGTTATCGGCCGGATACTTTATTTGTAAGAACAAATCGAAGCTGTCGGTGTTTGGGAGTCAACGAGCTTATCTCATAAATTTGACCTGTTTCCTCATAACCTATTTTGAGGTAGATGACTGCGTCAAATCCAACGTGGCAAGCCAACCGGTGACACCATGAGAAGGCACCAAATCACATTCAGCCTAATACTCGGCTGTGAAAAAGTCAAAAAATAATAATAATATTATACCGTTTGAATCCAACTGTTAGTTTTTTAAAAATTCAAAAATTATTATTTTTTAAATGTATCCCCTCTTTTTCCCATACGATGAAAGTATGGAAACAGACAAACTATCTTCTATGGTAGTCAAACGAGCCCCTATCTCGGGTTCCATAACTTCCTCAAAAAACTTCAAACTTGGTGAATCAGAACGGGTCTCCAGCGTTGTTTCTTGATATTGTTTGCATTTAAGCGCTGCTTCTTGATATTGTTTGGATTCTTCAATTTGATCGTATTCACCTGATGACTCCAGTACATCTTTTTTAACTGATCCGTACTTCAAATATCTGTATAAACAAGTGTAATGTAGGTGTTGTGGTTTCCTATTCATATTGGTGGCTGTTAAAGATAAGCTTAAGTCACAAGTGGTCAAGAAGTAAGCTGCTGAAAAAATGAAGACATGCACTTAATGTTTGATTTTGAAGTTGCAGTTTGGTTTAGTCATGTTTAGTAGTTTACATGTGTGGTAGTTTTTATTTTAGTTATGAGTTCAAAATCCTGATATAACTTGTTTATGAATTGATAGTGATGAGGCGAAAAATGAACCACTTTTAGAGGGTCACTTAAATCCGGAATTGAATTTATTTGATCAAATATCACCCTAAATCGTTCATTTTGTGATTTTAAGTACTTTGGGAGTGAAATCTGGAAAAGGAAGCAATTCGGACGTTTTTGGAGCATAAAAGTGAAGAAAACGTCAAAAACTTAATTTTCCATGCTGAGAACAGTACCTGACGGCGTCAAGAGGAAAACCATGACGGCGTCAAGAGTAAAAGTGGTGACGACCTAGTGCAAACCTGACGGCGTCACAAGAAGGGCGTCAAGAGTTAATTTTGGGACGGCCTGCATAAGGTGTATACATGACGGCGTCAGACCCAGATCTAGGCAGTCCGAGGAATTATTTGGCGGCGAGATGACGGGGTCAGACATTTGTTCTTGACGCCATCACCTTCTAAACTCTATATATAGTTTTCTATTTTTCATTCATTAGGGAGGAACTTGTGTGGAGAAACCCTAGGGCCGAACTTTGAAAACCCTAGCTCGTATTTTACAGTATTTTCAAGGGTTTTCACCCCTTGAATCCTTCCATGTGCTATTGAGATAAGTCTTCTCTTAATTCAATCAGTATGTCTATGTGTTGGTTGTCTATATCTTGTGCTTGTCTTGATTTCAACATGCTAGGCTAGATCTATCTTGTGTTTGCTTGGATCTAATGAAACCTAGATGTTAATTATGTGTTGATTACTTGTTTATGGTTGTATTGGATGAATGATTTCAATATTAGGCTTAAGAAAATTGGCAGATCTCTATTGTGTAACATGCTTGAACGTCTTAGGAAACATGAACCGATGTGTACTAGGTTTTATTGGTTGTATTTAATGCATGAGTAAATTCTAATGATCCCATGTTAGGAGTTTCTTAGCCGGCTCGACATAGAAGTGAAGTAGGCACTCATAGGATTGGGGAAGTAAGTACGCCACCCCATGAATGGTATTAAGGAATACAATCCGTCATCCACGCAACTATAACAAGTAATTAACGTGTAAGAGATATCTAGGGAGTAGTGAAATCGAAGTAAACACATTTCTCCCACATATTGCTCACAACTTTAGTTTAATATAGTTTATTTTCATTTTTAGTATTTTATTTTGATTGCATCTTAGTTTTGGGTTAGTTGACTAGCACCTAATTCCGTCCAAATCCTTCAAACCCGAGATTTTTACTTGCTTTCCTAAAAATATAAAAAATACAAAAAGAATCATCTCTCATCCCTACACCTAGTCTTTAGGTTTTCTAATCCTAGCGACACTATTCCTAGTTGAACGATCAATCCCCCGGTACTTGTCATTATACTATACTACATCGATCAGGTACACTGCCTGGTGGGGGTTGTAAGCTTCTCAAGATCCTTTGAGAAGTAAAGCCTAATGCAATCCCTACGCATCAGATAGCACATTTAAGTTTCTACTCTACCCAAAATCATACCGTTAACACAGCTTTGAAAAAAAATACTCCACTTTTATCAACATGATCTAAGTCATTTGCAGATCTATGGTTAATCGTTACAAGGTGCATTCATTAAAATTATAGAAGACTTAGTAACTCAAAACTTTTGAACAAGGTGAATTTAAACCGAAACTTATGTCACAATTTTACATTAACCATAAATCATGTACTTCACACGCATCCGGCCGAAACCCCTCCCTACTGATCTAAATGATGGAGGGTACTTCATTGTACTTTTTAGTCAATTAAACATAAAAAAATGTTAAAAATGTGTTTCTTATCTTAAGGCATGGCAAAAAGGAAGAAAGTAGAAAGGGAAGGAACAGGAGAGAGTAAGCTAGAGATAAGAAACAAAGTTAAGGACTAAATCACAATTCAAAAAGTAAACAACATATCTATGGATAATGAGCATAGTAAAGACTAAAGACTTTACACTTATGATATACTGTAGTTCTTTTGTTTTCCATAGCGAAAATTACTGACATACCCTGCATGGAGGGGTATGTCACAAAATGCCCCAAATCTCAGCCGTTTTCAAAAATACCCCAAGGTTCCCCTTAAATCCATACGCGACATAAGGGGAGGACACATGTCAAGATTCTAGCTCGGGCAAAAAAAAATAATAAATAAATAATATATATATATATATATATATATATATATATATATATATATATATATATATATATATATATATAGTGCATGTCGCGTACGCATGTACGCGAGACCCATAAAGTCATTCGCGAAATGTTTGAAAATGTGTAAGGTTTTGGATTTAAAAAAAATAAAATAAAAACTTACAAAAAACACCCTTTAACTTTTTGATATTTACAACTTTTTTATATAACAAACTTTATTAGTCAAATATTTAGCAAATATATATCAAATTTGTTAATGAAAAAAATATCGTTACGAAGAGCTCTGAATTACGAACAAAACGAGCCCAATATTGATATGCTTTTGACATACGTACGATTTTATAAAATTTTGAAATACGGTTTATAGGTTTAGAAAATTATACCGTTTTTAATTTATGAATATGATATTCATATTTCATAGAATTGTACGTCTTTGTCCCTTGTGCTTTAAGCGTATGTTTTCAAAGATTATAAAATCGTACGATTGGACAAATATTTGACAAATAAAGTGCATGTCGTACGATTTTATAATCTTTTGTCCAATCGTACGATTTTATTTGTCCAATCGTACGATTTTATAATCTTTTAAAACATACGCTTAAAGCACAAGGGACAAAGACGTACAATTCTATGAAATATGAATATCATATTCATAAATTAAAAACGGTATAATTTTCTAAACCTATAAACGGTATTTCGAAATTTTATAAAATCGTACGTATGTCAAAAGCATATCAATATTGGGCTCGTTTTGTTCGTAATTCAGAGCTCTTCGTAACGATATTTTTTTCATTAACAAATTTGATATATATTTGCTAAATATTTGACTAATAAAGTTTGTTATATAAAAAAGTTGTAAATATCAAAAAGTTAAAAGGTGTTTTTTGTAAGTTTTTAATTTTTTTTTTTAAAATCCAAAACCTTACCCATTTTCAAACATTTTGCGTATGACTTTATGGGTCTCGTGTACATGCGTACGCGACATGCAATATATATATATATATATATATATATATATATATATATATATATATATATATATATATATATATATATATATATATATATATATATATATATATATATATTTTATTTATTTATTTTTTTTTGCCCGAGCTAGAATCTTGACATGTGTCCTCCCCTTATGTCGCGTATGGATTTAAGGGGAACCTTGGGGTATTTTTGAAAACGGTTGAGATTTGGGGCATTTTGTGACATACCCCTCCATGCAGGGGTATGTCAGTAATTTTCGCTTTTCCAAATGTTATCTTTTATCAAATATGTTTATTATAATGAAGATATTATCATCTAGACATATGGTGGTACTTTCGCTTTGCTTCTTGCCGTATTGCTTAAGTTCTACTTAACATATGTTAAAAATCATTTTAACTAAGTATGCTCGATTCTCAGAGAAAATAAAACAGCAACTTATATGTTTTTCTAGCATGAACGTAAATAGGTCGACTGTTCGTCTAATAGAAATCAAAATAAGTCGAGTCTAAATAAACTTAACCTTATGTCTAATTGGAGACTCGTTTAATAAACGAGCTTTATGATATACCCTGTCTAGTAGATTGAGTGTGAGGCTCGTTAAAGGTAGGCTTTGCACTGCATTCCAATAGTATGTGTAACTGCCACTTAAACACATGAGACTAGAAGAGTAAAGCCACTTATAAGTAATCTAGTATATAAGACATCTCTAACTTTTTATGCTATTTCTCATGATCTATTGCCATTAAGTGCAATCTAAAGTCTATGCATACATTTTGCCTGACTTTCCACCCCTTTGACCCAAAAGACCAATTTGACCCGTTTCTTATAACCTATTTTCTCATTTACTTTAGAGCCAAAACATAGCTTGAATCGGACAATCAACGAGAGGTGAATTTCATCAGATTTATTCAATGTTGTCCTTTTCTACAGGAATATAACAAAAAATCAAATTCCTTATACACAATATTACGTAGCAGCAGGCTTGCTGGTAGTCAACGAGCCCCATTTCTTAGGCGTTTCCTTTTGCGTCTAAACATCAATTCCTAGTTGGAGGTAGATAACTTTGTGATGGTCTTAACATTTCTTTATTCAAGTTAAATCTCAAAAATAAAAGTTCTAATGTATTTTTGTGTTCTTATTTAATGCGAAGGCAACTGCCCATGGTGCTATGAACGTCATCAGGCCACAATCAACGATCCCAGCTTTCCAACGACTGCATCTGTAAATCCTATTAACAAATTCATTTAAAGAAATGAACAAATCATGAAGAAGGTTCTTTTTGAAAGCCAAACCTTGACTACTACTTTTAAAAAAGTTGTTTGTGACTAATGCCGCGCCACGCTGCACCTAGCTCTCTAACGTGCCGGTCAAACACTCAAACATATAGTTTTTTGCTCATAAGCTAAATATGGCTTAAATTTCGGCTTTTACAAGCTAAACCTTCAATGTGCCTATAATTGGGCTTCTGCTACCAGGCATTTTTTGGTTTGATAATCTATTAGGACACCTCTATTATTAGTAGTTTAGTACCAAACAAAATAAACATGATACATGAGTTTTTTTTGAACAAATAATACTTATTCAAAACACATCTCATATTAGCTTTGACCATGACATTTTATACCAAACACCAAGATCCCATCTTCCTTACCAACCCCCAAAAAGATAAAAAAAAGGATCCAAGAAATGTTAGGTAGAGACATTGATGTATAGTTAACCTCTACGACTTGTTATTTAACATGTCTTTTTCATTATCACCCCCTAAAACAATATTTGTACCTCCATGTTTTTATTTTATTTTCATTTTTTATAATTTTTTTATTATAAAATTACAAAACTGAAAGTATAAAACATAAAATATAAAGTTTAATAATTCAAAAGTATTAAACTGATAAAAATTACCAAACATAAACCGATAACAAACTATATTCTTCTATTAATAAGAAAGTTAAAAAAAAATGTTACTACTTTTTGGTGAGCAAGATGTACTAATAGTAGTACCCTTTCTATTATCATTGCGGGACATTGACAATTAATTTCACTGTGGTCTACAATTTTTTTTAAGGTTTACTCCTATGGCATGTTCATTGTTTATTCGTGCATGGAATACTACCAACAAATATAGCTTGCTATTTTACAATTCATAGCAACATACTAATCGTTTATTACCAAATTAGGTTTAGGCTGCAAACAAACACACATATACAAGTTAGTTCAACTAAACTAATGTGAACACTTCAACGAACACATTTTAGTTTTTGTTTTCCCTTGTTATGAAATAAGCATATTCTTCTTCTTTATATTTGCTTTTAAGATTGTAAAAGAACCTAAAGAAGTACTACCTCCGTCCTAAAATTATTGTCCCTTATTGATTTTTTCAGTTTTTATATTTCAATTTTGACCTTAAATATTTTTGTTTATATTACATAATACTTGATACAAAATATATGAATGAATTGAGTTTTAAATGTATTTTCATTTGATATAATTTTTATCAAAAATTATATAACACAAACAAAAATATTTATAGTCAAAGTTGAGAAATAAATACCCAAAAAATCAATAGGGGACAATAATTTTGGAACGAATGGAGTAATAACATAACTTGAGCATATAGATACTTTAGCAATAGATTGTGTAAAATGGATTAAAATGGATTGAACTCTACTCATGACATGGAGATTTCACAATGGATTAAATGACGAGTCATCACTCATTAAACTTATAATAGAACATGCACTATAGATGCCCTAATAATAAGGTGTACTAATAACTCAATAAGAATCAAAACCCAAAATCCTAGAGGTTATAGTTTATACTATAAGCCTAGTATGAGCACATTGAATGTTCGGTCTTGTAATTCGTAATAGAAAGAGTGTTCGTTTATACTTATTTATCGTTTTACGAACTTATTTAGTCGATTATGAAACATAAGCTCATATTTCTAACTTATAAGCTAATGATGACTTGTTCATGGGATTAAGCTTCTGAATTTAGGGCATGTTTAAGCGAAGAAGAAAAATAAAGAATGAAAATTCTTTGTGTTCTCTTGTAAAAATTCATTGGAAATTATACTCATATCTTTTGGAGGAAAGTTTTACGTTAAGGGATTTTTTTTTTTTTTAATCTTAAAAATTGAAGAATTCTTTTTATTTTTTCATTTTCCCTTATCATTGAGAAAGAAACAAAAAGAAGTGTTATCACCTGCAATTCTTCTTAGTAGACTTTATTTCTTTCTAAAATAAGCTATTTTAAAAATAAGCTTCTTCCACCAATGTTTTAAAAGCCACCCTTTTAATCGATCAAACAAGATCTCAATTCACGATTTAACCACATTTTTTTCTGAAACCGCATTTCAATGACCTAACCGATTCACAATTTAACCTGTTGAACCGGCTAGATCAACCGATTTTAAAACATTTTCTTGAACTCCCAATAATCCACTTTTTAGACCTGCAACTAATTTTAATCTTAATTAGAAAAAAAAATCAGAAAACTTCCACCTACTTCCCTTCCTCACCAAACACACTTAGAGCAAAGGGTATCATAACCAGAGGTTAAAGTTTCATCCACTGTCACGTCAGCGCCACATTAGCTTTAACCTTTTCATCTTTAACTAAAAAAAACTTTATCATAACTCAACCATAACTAAACTTTAACTTTAAACTATTTTCAAATTCAACCTCGTTTGAGGGGAGTAAAATGATTTTTTTTTTAATTGAATGTAGCCTTTAACGCGAGGTTAAAGGGTTAACTTGCCACTTTAACGATACTTTAACTAGGGGGGGGGGGGGGGGGGGGTTGATTAACGAGCCTTTAACAAGCAAAGATGAAAGTTTCACCTCCTCATTTGGTTATGACACCGAATGCTCTTATAAACAAAACAAAACAAAACATTTCGCACACAAAAACACCACCAAACCTCCATCTTCAATCTCCCAAAAATGAATGCAAACAATTTTAATAAGCACTTTTTGGTACTTTTTTTGTTTTTTTTTTAGCTCGTTCAAAAAGATAAGCTTATTCTTTGTTTAGTTATAATTGCCTTTTAAGATGGTAAATAGCACCAACACCTACACATAATCATGTTTAATTACTATGGGCCGTTTGGTATGCGGGTTTAAGAGGGTTTAGGCTCAAAGATGAGTAAAATCACTTGTTTGGTATGATTACTTGGGTTTTGAAAAAAGGCCTCATGCCCTTGAAAGTGGGGTTCCACAAAAGACGTGAAGTACCCAGGTTTATATTATTAGCTTTTGTCTTATTCTCATATTATAGTAAAATTGAATATGTGGGCTTATCTCACCCTCACATTGTCATTTGTTTTACTATTTATTGTTTTTAAATAAATTATAAAATATCTTTTACATATTTTTTAATTTAATTATATTAATTATTAAATATTATTTTTTCTCTCTCCTCATTTAATTTAAACCTAAATCCAAATCCTAATCTACAACTTTTCTATCAACCCCAAATTCTAATCTAAACCCATCTACAAACCAAACGGGCCCTAATTAGCTGCAAAGTCTAACTCTTATACGTAGTAATATGTGCACACAAATCTATTGCATTAAGGATCAAAACATTATAAATTGAGCTAAAAGACATAAATGGTATTACTTCAATAATGATTGGTTGATAACAAGAGTTTAGATTTTCTAATATTATTGCGAGACATTGACAATTAATTTCTCTATGGTCCACAATTATTATTTTTGATGTACAGTTAACCTCTACAACTTGTTTAACTTGTCTTTTTCAGTATTATATTTTCTATTACGAGACATTGACAATTAATTTCACTATGGTCCACAATTACGTGTATTATTTTATTAGGTTTACTCCTATTTTATGTTCGTTGTTTATTCGTGCATGGAATACATACAGTTAACCTATTTTATGTTCTTGACAACAAGAGTTTAGATTTTAAATCTATATTAAAATTTTAAATTTTGAAAACTTAAATTAATGTAATTTGTTAAGTCACTTTACACTAAGGATCAAATGAGAAGAAAACTTAAAATGAGAAGGATGAGAAATAATTATAACTACACATTTGAGATGCAACGACTTGAATTAGATGCATCTCTAGTCTTTTAGCTGCACTATAATATATTTTCTAGCAAAAAATTAGATGCATATACATACATTAGATGCATTTCATCAAGTTAGACGAATCCTATACATTTTTCGTTCTCTGCGGGTCAAATTTGTTTTAATACTACTTTGCATCGTTTTCACTTCAAATTCACTTTCGAAACTAATTTGGATGCATCTAAATGAATAGAGATGCATCTAAATCAAGTCGACGCATCTCAAATGTGTGGTTATAATTATTTCTCATCCTTCTTATTTTAAGTTTTCTTCTCACTGGATCCTTACCCAGTCACTTTAAGGTTGATCAATTCTAAATTTGGCAATTTTTCAATATTAATTTTAAAAAACACACATTTTGTATTTTAAAAAAGTACACTTTGCATTAAAAGTCGAACAAGAATCACGATTTCGCACCTATAATTATTTGACGCTATACATAATTATTTGCCAATATGACGATGACGTGAGAGTCAATGGAACTCTATATTGCACCCTCTTTCATAGACGCTCTAGTATCAAACAAAATTAAGCATGACACATGAGTTTTTCTTTGAACAAAATATTCAAAACACATATTTGACCATGACACTTGGAGTTAAGACTAGGGCCGAGCATAAACGACCCAAAATCAAACTGGATTGACAAAACCGATAGAACTGAAAAAAAACTGAGCCGACTCGACAGCCCTTTGCTTCGGTCTCGGTTTCATGTTTTTTCTATTTTCGGTTTCGAGTCAGTTCGGGTCGATTCAACCCAAAACTGACAAAAACACACCTAAATCAAACCGAACCGAACCGAACCGACACAAAACCGAACCGAACCAACCATTTTTGGTTCGGTTTCAGTTCAGGTTTTTCACGAAATCAAGTCTCAGGTCGGTTCGATTTTTGTCGAGTTTGTTCGATTTTGAACCTTTGCTGAGCCATAGTTAAGACCAAACACCTAGATCCCATCTTCCTTACCAACCCCAAAAAAATGTGAAAAGGATTCAACAAATGTTAGGTAGAGACCTTGGTGTACAATTAACCTCACAACTTGTCTCTTTCATTGTATTAGTAATTATTACCCGGCATTGACAATGACTTGAATTATCGTCCACAACTTTTCCAAGTTTTATTTTAAGGTTAATTGTTTATTCATGCACGGAATGGCACCGACAACTTATGTTTAGGACTGTGATGATGTATGTACCCTCCGGATGCACACCGTACAGGGATATACCCTCCGGATACATAACAGGTAAAGTACACTCAGATGTGTTCAAATAATACGGACCAATATCCGAAGGGTTACGACTGTCCACATGACCTCCGCCGTCCGGAGATAATAACCCCTTCGGATAAGCCTACAAGTACCTAGACCAAAGTACAGACAAGTACACCAAAGTATATGGTAATGGAGTTTAAACTAGCGAACATTATGGGCTAAGTACGAAACAGCCTGGCACTACATGTAGAGAGTCTATAAATAGAGAGGAAATCTTCATTTAAGGTTAACTAATTCTCCCCTACTCTATAGTTTTATTCATACTTTCTCTCACTAAGAACATATACTTACTCTCACGCCGGATGTTGGTCCTGGGATACATTCCCGGAGCGAGTCTAACGGACGTATTTGTTTTGCAGATATCCGAAGGAACATACCGTAAGTAAGAGTCACCTCGAATCCGAAGGACTTACTCCAGTCCGAAGGATTCTTCTCGCTTGTTCGAAGTAGAAACAAACTTTTACTTCAACAAATTGGCGCCATCCGTGGGACCCGTCATTCACTCTACCTAAGCTAAGAGATGACAGGTCCTACCCCAACAACACCTGAAGGAAGCGGAGGTCGTCCGGATAACAATGCCCAAACCTGTAACATGGAACAAATCCAAAACCACTTCGCCGCCCTAAAAGCTCTCATCCAACAGTACAACGCTTCAGGCGAAACGCCTATTGAACCTATCCATCTCGACTTCGAAGCCGTCCAGTCTCATGATGTCGAAGCACAAAAGGCCGAAGAAGAAATGATGGACGACCTTTCTAAACCCTTCAAGGCAGCGTCCAAGAGTCCTTTCACCCGAAGGATCATTGACTTCTCCGGACCAAAAGGTTCAAAGTATCTCATGCCTCCACATCTAAAATTATACAACGGATCCACCGACCCAGATGACCACATTACCCGATTCGAAGGAGCGGCCAATCAAGGTGCTTGGCCCATGCCGATTTGGTGCATGATGTTTCAACAAACCCTGGATGACGCCGCCAGGGGATGGTTCGATCGTCTCCCGCGAGGTAGTATCAATAGTTGGGAAGAGCTGAGTGAACAATTCGTACAGAGGTTCGCTCTTCGGAGAAAATGCATCCGAGATCCAATGGAAATCACTAAGATTGTCCGGAAAGCTAATGAAGCCCTCCCAGAATTTAAGGAACGATGGACAGATGAGGCCAGCCGTATATCCGGTGTGCCTGAATTAATGCAAATATCCTCCTTCATTGATGGTTGCAAGAGTCCGGAATTAGCAAAAAGGTTCTCCGAAAAAGTTCCCCAAACCGTAACTGAAATGATGGTGAGAGTCGATGACTTTATTCGTTCCGAAAGAGCATTTCGATTAACAGAAGTACCGAAAGGAGAAAGAATAGACAATTATCGAAAAGATTATCACTCCAATTCATACAGCCGGAATGACCACAACTCACAACGCTCCTTCAGGGGAAAGCAAGATTTCAGATCTAGACGAAATGATCAATTTGCACCGTACGTGCCTGCCCGAAAGGAAAACACCTACCAGGCAGATTACCGAACGGATCACCGGCGTTACGATGGAAACAGACGAGATACCAGGCCTTTAGACTTGAACATGCTTACCAAGGCCCCGAAAGAGATCCTATCAACGGAGCATCAACTCAGGTTACCTGCACCCCCACCACTAAGGGGAAGACCATCAAGAGAGAACATGGATAAGTTTTGCGACTATCACGGAGAGAAAGGTCATCTCACCAACGATTGTCATAACCTCAAGGAACAACTTAAGAAAGCCATGGAGACGGGCAAGCTAGATCACCTGATCAGGGATGTACGGCAGAGAGACAGAGCACCTCCTCGAAATGACCCTCAAAACAACCAAAGACGAATCATCAATATGGTTCGACACACAGAAAGAAATCCGAAACGCAAAGTTATAGATCAGGAAGAAGAATGGATGAACGCTCCCATAAGCTTTCCGCCAATCCTACCGGGTGATGCCTCCGACGAACCTCTTATAGTGGAAGCAGAAATTGAGGGGTATACCGTACGAAGGGTGTATGTTGACCAAGGTGCTTCGGTAGAAGTAATGTACGAACATTGTTTCCTAAACCTTGATTCTTCCATCCGGTCTCGTCTTACAAAAACAAACACACCATTGATAGGATTCGCTGGAGAAGCCATAAATCCGTTAGGGAAGATCGAGCTAGAAGTATGCTTTGGGAGTGAAGGGCTTTACCGCCGAACCATCATGAAGTTCGCAGTGATTAGATCTCCCTCCCCATACAATGTAATACTTGGTAGGGCCGGAATCAAAAAATTGAAGGCCATCCCGTCGACTATACACTCCATGATGAAATTCCCAACACCGAGAGGCATTGCCACTTTAGTGACCCGATCGGTCATCATCTCAGAATGTAGAAAACTTGAAGAAAAGTTCCTAAAGGAGAAAGAAACCCAAATAGAGACCTCCTCGGAAATCACCATTGAAGAAACTACTGGAACCGAGGAAGTGTTAATTCATCCGGCATACCCGGAGCAACTAGTAACAATAGGAAGACGTTTTTCAAAAGAAGGAAGAAGACAATTGATGGCGTTGCTCAAAAATAGCCGAGATGTTTTCGCATGGGAGCCTTCAGATATGACTGGCGTTCCCCGCTGGGCAGCCGAACACAAGCTCAACGTAAACGTCCAAGATAAACCCGTGGCACAGAAAAAGAGATTTTTCTCGGAAGAAAAGAACCAAGCCATAAATCGAGACGTGGAGGAATGGTTAAAGGCCAGAATAATCAGACCTGTCCGGTACCCGACATGGATTTCTAACCCGGTATTGGTGAAAAAACCGGACGACACCTGGAGGATGTGTATTGATTTCAAGAATCTGAACTCATCATGCCGCAAAGATTACTACCCATTACCCGAAATAGATTGGAAGATTGAATCAGTGATAGGATTCCGTTACAAGTGTTTCCTGGATGCTTACAAAGGATATCACCAAGTACAGATGGCAAAAGAAGACGAAGAGAAAACAGCCTTCTATACGGATCGAGGAACATACTGCTATGTTAAGATGCCATTCGGATTAAAAAATGCCGGGGCAACTTATCAGAAGCTGGTGGATTCCGCATTCCGAAGACAAATTGGCCGGAACTTGGAAGTATATGTAGACGATATGGTGATTAAAATCCAAACGGAAAAGGAGCTGTTGGCGGATATAGCAGAAACATTCGACAACCTCCGAAGAATAAACATGAAGTTAAACCCTAGAAAGTGCTCCTTCGGAGTGGAAGAAGGAAAATTCCTCGGATATATGGTGACATCCGAAGGGATTAGAGCAAACCCTAAGAAGACTAGAGCAATCGCCGATATGCAATCACCAAAATCATTAAAAGAAATGCAAAGCTTAAGTGGCAAACTTGCAGCACTCAACCGTTTCTTATCAAAATCTGCCGAAAGATCTTTACCTTTCTTCGAAACATTAAAGAACATCACGAAAGATAACAAAGAAAAATACCAATGGACGGAGGCAGCTGAAAAGGCCTTCCAAGAAATGAAGAAAATAATTCTGGAACTCCCATGCCTAACAACACCGAAACCTAAATAGGATATGTACCTATACCTATCGGCCGCAACGGAAGCAATAAGTGGGGTACTGATGGTCAAAAGGGAAGAACGACAGATACCGGTTCATTATGTAAGCTGGACCTTACATGAAGCCGAAAAGAGATACGCTCCGGTTGAAAAGTTGGCTTTAACCCTCCTACATTTATCAAGAAGATTAAGGCGATACTTCGAAGCTCATCCCATCAAGGTCATAACGGACCATCCCATCAAACAAGTATTAAACCGAGCAGAATCATCTGGACGATTAGCCAAGTATACGGTAGAACTGGGGGCTTACAACATTACCTACGTACCAAGAAATGCTGTCAAAGGACAAGTGCTTGCCGACTTCATTAATGAAATACCCATCGGAACAGCCTTTCCGGATCCGAAGAGGAGATGCAAGGAGGTATGTAACATCTCTCAGCCAGAATGGATTCTATACACTGACGGAGCCTCTAGCAGAAAAGGTTCCGGAGCAGGACTAGTGTTAATTAGCCCGGAAAAAGAAGAATACACCTATGCTCTCCGATTAAACTTCGAAGCTACCAACAACGAGGCGGAATACGAAGCACTCTTAGCCGGACTGAGAATCGCAAAAGAAATGCATATAGAAGCATTAGAAGTACGAGTGGACTCTAACCTGGTGGCGAGCCAAATTAATGGAGAGTTTACTGCATACAAGGAGAGCATGGCAAAGTACCTCGCCAAGGCCAAAGAGTACGTTGCTTGCTTCAAAAGCTTCAGGATAAAGAATATCCCAAGAGCCCAGAACCAAAAAGCAGATATGCTCAGCAAGCTAGCATCCGTAGCATTTGACCATTTAACGAAGAAGGTCCTGGTAGAAATATTGGAAAGACCATCCACAGAAGAAGAGACGATTAACGCAATAGTCGAAGAAGAGGAGGAAAATTGGATGTCTCCCATATTCCGTTGCTTAAACGAAGGGATATGGCCGGAGGATCAAAACGAAGCACGCAACCTGCGCATGAAAATAAGCCACTATACGTTGATTGATAATGTGTTATTCAAAAAATCCTACCTAGGACCGATGATGCAATGTGTCGGACCCCTCCAAGCTAATTACATAATCCGAGAAGTGCATGAAGGAGCATGTGGCATGCACTCCGGACCCCGGACCGTGGTAGCAAAACTCATGAGACAAGGTTATTATTGGCCAACCATGCACCGGGATGCTAGAGAGGTCATTCGAAAATGTGATGCCTGTCAGATACATGCTCCGGTTCCTAAGCTGCCAAAAACGGTATTAACCTCCGTCATGGCACCATGGCCTTTCTTCCAATGGGCAATTGACATTTTGGGACCTTTGTCCGAAGCTCCGGGGAAAGTTAAATACGTTATTGTGGCAATAGACTATTTCACAAAATGGATGGAAGCAAAACCGTTGGCAAAAACAACCGGCAAGGAGGTCAAAAAATTTGTGTGGGACAACATTGTCTGCAGGTTCGGATTACCCAAGATAATCGTCACGGACAACGGAAGTAACTTCGTGGGAGATCCGTTCAAAAGTTGGTGCGAGAGGTTGAACATTACACAAATCAACACAGCAGTAGCTCATCCTCAAGCCAACGGATTGGTCGAAAGAGCCAACAAAAGCCTAATGAAGGGATTTAAATCTCGGCTAGGAAGAGAAAGAGCCGGATGGGTAGATGAGTTACCAAATGTGCTATGGGCTTTCCGGACCACCTTGAAAACTAGCAATGGAGAAACTCCTTTTAGTCTGACCTACGGAAGTGAAGCAGTCATTCCGGCGGAAATTGGTATGCCTACCTTCCGAACCATGATGGCAAATGTTGAAAACAACGACGATGAAATCAGTCTGAACCTAAATTTGTTGGAAGAACGGAGAGAAGTGACAGCCATAAGGGAGGCGAAATACAAAAAGAAAGTGGAGCAGTATTACAACCGAAGGGTTAAACCCGAAGCTTTCAAAGTGGGAGATTTCGTGTACCGGAAGAATGAAGCCAGCAGAGTGGAAGATCAAGGAAAAATGGGACCTAATTGGGAAGGTCCCTATCGGATAACGGAGGCTTATCAGCACGGCACATACAAGCTTCAAACCATGGAAGATGTGGAAGTACCTCGAACCTGGCATGCAATTAACCTAAAGAAATGTTTTATGTAGCCCGTTTACTTTGTTATTTCAGAATTTATTGTAAGGCATGAGCCATTCACATGAATGAAACATCCGATGCATTTTCACAAGCTGTCCAAAAGAGTACAACCCCAAGTGGGTATAATTTTAGGCCAAGTGCCGAAGGGTACAGGTTACCCCGTCAAATACAACCCCAAGTGGGTATAATTTTAGGCCAAGTGCCGAAGGGTACAGGTTACCCCATCAAATACAACCCCAAGTGGGTATAATTTTAGGCCAAGTGCCGAAGGGTACAAGTTATCCCGTCAAACGCAACCCCAAGTGGGTATAATTTTGGGCCAAGTGCCGAAGGGTACAAGTTACCCCGTCAAAGCACAACCCCAAGTGGGTATAATTTTAGGCCAAGTGCCGAAGGGTACAGGTTACCCCGTCAAATACAACCCCAAGTGGGTATAATTTTAGGCCAAGTGCCGAAGGGTACAAGTTATCCCGTCAAACGCAACCCCAAGTGGGTATAATTCTAGGCCAAACGCCGAAGGGTACATGTTACCCCCGTCAAATACAGCCCCAAGTGGGTATAATTTTAGGCCAAGTGCCAAAGGGTACAAGTTACCCCGTCAAACATAACCCCAAGTGGGTATAATTCTAGGCCAAACGCCGAAGGGTACAGGTTACCCTGTCAAGTAAAGCTAAGGAATAAACCATGGCCAAGAGCCGTAAGGCATATATTGTCCGATGAAGTAAAACCCCACGAGTATATAATTAAAAGCCAAGTTCCATAAATTACGTACTCCTCGGAAAAACACACATGTAGCTTAAAGACAATACAAATAACAAAAGAAAGTGATATATTCATATGATCAAAAATCGGTTACATCAAATGTTCCGGAATAACGGAATAATAAAAGATGGAATTGCAAACCTATTCTATTACATAGTTGTTCCGATGGACCCATTCTACAAAATAACGGAACGTCAAAAACCTACTACGTCAATTGATAAAAGCTTCACAGGGAATCCGGAATACCTGAATCCATAGTCAAAATGGAGGTATCCGGACCCCAACATACATCTCTCAACACAAGGTGGATAAACAGCTTCACAAAGAGTCCGCAACATCTATGCCCATAGTCAAAATGGAGATGTGCTAATCCTTCACCTCAAGTAAACACCGAGGCATTCTTATCCGAAGACTGATTCTCGGAGGGATTCTCGACGTGAGATTCAACCTCCGGACCCTCAGTCGTCGGTTCTTCAGCAGGAGCAGGGTCAGGAACTAAGGCACTCAGTTCATCAAATTTCCGGTATATGGTTTCCCGGATTTTCTAGATATAGGGATAGTCCTGAGATAGGGCCTTGTCATATAACGGACCATATTTTGCCCCGGCTTCCATATCCATCCCCTCTACTTCCCCCAACAACTTCTCCGCTTTCTCCGGCTCTTCGAACAAACCAGCCCCATCAATCAACCCCGACAGGTTAAACAAGTTGAACGGTTCGGCCAATGCTGTCCGGAATTCGTGGCTTCCGAGAAAACGGTGGATAGCCTCTGGAATGAACTCATTTGTGATACGGTTCCTTTCGACCTCAGCATTCCCAGCAGCCACAGCGATGTCCACCTTCTCTTGATAAAGCTCTTTGTAAGCTTTTTCTTCATCATTCAGCCTCGACCTGGCATCAGCCAACTGCCCCTCCAACAATTGGACCCGGCTGTTTTGCTCAGCGGAAACTTTTCTCCATTCTTCCTTCTTTATTTCCAGCTCAGAAACACGACCTTCCAAACCAACATTTTCAGCACGAAGCTTCCTCAACCCTTCCGGATTCACCTCCGCACACTCTTTGTGAGCATCCTTAAGTTTCTGAAACTCACCGGACATCTGCTGGAACATCTTCCAATTGTCGTCAAGAGTCTTGTCGCAGATCTTATGAGTCTCGGACAATTTTTTGTGCTCATTCAAAAGAGACTCAAAACGAAAGATCATATCCGCTTGAGCCGTGACACACTTACCCAGCAGTAGCCACGACCTGCGAACAGCCTCCCCATCATCCTGTTCGTCCAGATATTTCTCCTCCTTGGGAGTTGCCAAATTCATCAACATGTCCCGGCAAGCAGTAGCAGTATTCATACGAGTCCCCTTCGTCACAGTCCATGCCGGCACATAGATGCCATCATCCTCACCATCCCCCTCTATATCAACTTCAGTATCCTCCTCATCCACAAGAGCTTCCTTCCCCGGACGCCGGGATGCACCCTCCCAACCCCCTGACAGCAAAAGAATCTCCGTCAACAAATGATAAAATAATAATAATAACAAATAAAAAAAATGGAAGGAGAAACCATAAAAAATCATCCGAACATACCAGATGCCAAATCTTTCGGATGAACGGAACGGATAGGTTCTGGCCTCTCCACGGCCTCTCCAGTGTCCAAATAAATAACAGTATCACCAGCGGAAATCTTGCTTCTCTTATGAAGGCGAGAAGAGACACTCCCTGCTCCGGTTCTCTTCAACGGAGGCTTTTTCAAACCCGCCTTCCCAGCTTGCTCCTTTTTTCTCTCCTTCGCAGCTATAACCTTGTCATCGGGGACTTCAACACTCTTTAGCTCATCGGTTTTCTGAGGCACTTCAGCATTAGAAGCCAGAGGGGGAGTAACGTGCATCTGGCGCTCCTGACCTCCCGGAAGTGGGTCCCCGGGAACAATCTTAGTCGACTTTCGTAGTGGGGGCTTATTCAGATAGCTTGACATGGTTATACCTGCGGATAAACAAAGTCCATCGTTAAAAACAAGAAAAGATGCACAATTTAAAAATGCATATTTATAACAAAGGCTATACCCCTTCCCTCCTCATCCCTCAGAGCCGGACGGAAACCAGGAAACTCCCAGTAATCCGATAAACCCAAGGCATACAAGAATGCTTGCGGAATCTGGCAAGGTTCAACAATTGTCTCAGCAAGCCTTTCGGCATGAGTAACGTCATACTCAGTTGCCTTAGGGAACGGATCTGACACATCCGAATCAGAATGCCTCCACGGCATAGCAAACGGGATAGCTCGTCTGTCAATCAAGAAAAAGTTCATCTTCCAACCCTTCAGACAGGAAGGAAAATCCCCAAAGCATACTTTCCTATCCCTATGAATACGTTTCTCGAAGGAAAACCAATCACCCTGTTTACTAAGTTTATAAAAAACACGAAACAAGGGGGTAGTAGGAGGAGGAATGTGCATGCTGCGACAATACACCTCGAAAAGAGTAGCACGGTGCATACCCAACGGAACTAACTGAGAAATGTGAACCTTAAAGTACCTAATAACGTCTAAAAGAAAGGTAGAAAAAGGAACAGCAAGACCGCCTTCAAAGAAATATTCTGCGTATAAACCTATGGCATCCGCAGGTAATCGATCCATCGTCATGCCCGCGGGAGGTACCCTCAAATGTAAATCCTCTGGTAATCCGAAAGCCTTTACCACAACGTACACGTCGGCCTCGTCCATCGCGGAAACTCTCACATGTATATCCTTCTTAACATGAGAACCCTCCGGCATGGACACGTCGTCATACTCGAACGAGGCAGTAGATTCCGACATAACGAATCCGAAAAAGAAAGGGTATAGCCAAACAACAAAAATAACTTAACGGACTAAGACGTACCTTAAAGACGGCGAAATTTGTTGTTCAGAATACGGAAGGTATAAAACGTGTCAGAAGTATGTATATGCAGAGAAAAAATAACAGTGGAGTAAATGAGAAAAAAGAGACTATTTATAGGCGGTAAAAAATGGGCGGGAAAGGGACACGTCACCCGTAGGGCTAACGTGTCAGCCATCCACACCGTGTCTCTCACAAGGTGCATACGTGTCCCAATCCAAGCGACGCGGTAAAAAATGATGGCACACCTTAAACGACACATTAATTACTTTTGGCATTTTATACGCAACGCTAACAAACGACGAAGCTACAACATACCATCCGGAAAATCGCAAAAAATAAAACTTAGTATCACACCATTGGCGCAACCAATACTATGATACTGGGGGGGACATGATGACGTATGTACCCTCCGGATACACACCGTACAGGGATATACCCTCCGGATACATAACAGGTAAAGTACACTCAGATGTGTTCAAATAATACGGACCAATATCCGAAGGGTTACGACTGTCCACATGACCTCCGCCGTCCGGAGATAATAACCCCTTCGGATAAGCCTACAAGTACCTAGACCAAAGTACAGACAAGTACACCAATGTATATGGTAATGGAGTTTAAACTAGCGAACATTATGGGCTAAGTACGAAATAGCCTGACACTACATGTAGAGAGTCTATAAATAGAGAGGAAATCTTCATTTAAGGTTAACTAATTCTCCCATACTCTTTAGTTTTATTCATACTTTCTCTCACTAAGAACATATACTTACTCTCATGCCGGAGGTTGGTCCTGGGATACATTCCCGGGGCGAGTCTAACGGACGTATTTGTTTTGCAGATATCCGAAGGAACATACCGTAAGTAAGAGTCACCTCGAATCCGAAGGACTTACTCCAGTCCGAAGGATTCTTCTCGCTTGTTCGAAGTAGAAACAAACTTTTACTTCAACAAATTGACTTCAACAGACTGTCGAACACAACTTTAGACGAATTCAAACACTTTAATAAGGTTTAGTGTTTTTTTTCGCTCGTTCAAACGATAAAGCTTATTCTTATTTCATTATAATTGCCTTTTAAGATGGTAATAGTACCAACACCTACCCATAATCATGTGTAATTACCAAAGTTATAAATAGCGCGAGACGTGCCGTGGTGGCATAACCAAGCCTCACGCCTTAGCGGATAGACGAAGCTTTTGCATTTTTAAAGCGTTACATAAAGCGGCACAAAATATGAAAATATTTATATATTTCTATCATATTTCATATATATCGAGTTTACAAAAAGCGTTGTAAATAATAAATAAGGTTAAGAACCTTACATGTAATATATATATTTTTTTTAATCAGAGTTTAATTAAAAAAAAAACGTCACGTCTCACGCCTTATCGCGCATTTTCTCGTCTCATCTCACGCCACGCCTAAAATCGACGCCTTGATATATTTCGTAACGTGTAGGTCATGCCTCACGTCTTAGCGGCGCTTTGATGCCGCCGTAGCGCACAACCATCGTAATTACAGTAAGTAGCTGCAAAGTCTAACTTTTATGACATGTGCACACATATCTATTGCATTAAGGATCAAAACATTACAAACAGAATGTTCATATGTGAAACATTAAAAAAGTGAAACACTTGTTGTTTGCCTTTGTGTTATATTTCATCAAACAATTTCATAAAATAAACATAAATTGATTGCAGCTACATCATAGCTAGACTTTGCAATCAGGTATAGATGAGTTTAGGCCGTAAGGTGCAGCTCGCCATGGAGGTTCGCCAGTCCAACATGGCACCTCGCCATAGCTCGCCACTGCACCGTGGTCTTTCAACTATTCTCGCCGGTGGGATGGTTGTCGTCTGCACGACGAAGATAGAAATCGTACTTTTGTCAGATGGAAACGTTACACAACGTTTTAAAATGTATAAGTTTTTTTTTTCTTTTCTTTTCTTTTCTTTTTTTAAATACACATACACACTATAAATATTAACACATTTCAATAAAATTTACACTACTTTCATTTCACAACACTAAAATAAATAAATAAATAAATAAATAAAATAAGCGGATCATCTTCTTCCGGTGTTAGTGACTTTGAAGAGATAACGGAGCTAAAGATGATTGTCCAAGAGTTTGAGTACGAGCAATCGTTGCAAGATCAAGAAGTCGGTCCTTCACGCCGCCGTAGATACATCCCCGTGAACGTGAAGCTGTTGAAGCACGTCTAATGGCCGACTATTTTGGTGACGAACCAAAATATACGGATGATAACTTTAGGCGTCGTTATCGTATGAGCCGTAAACTATTTTTAGAAATAGTACAATGTATTGAAACGTATATTCAAACTCATCATCCTCTTCCCAAGCATTTTGATTTCTTTAGAGTCCGACCTAATGCTGCGGGTGTAATAAGTTTTAGTGTCATTATGAAATACACATGTGGCCTTCGCCAATTGGCTTACGGGGTATCACCTGATGCATTAGATGAGTATTTCCAAATAGGTGAACACTGTGCACGCGATTGTCTATATTTTTTTAGTATGTTCATAATCTAGTTGTTTGCTAAGGAGTTTTTAAGAAAACCAGATGAGAATGACGTTCACAACTTATACCACGCACATAGCTTGGTTCATAAGATACCGAGCATTGGGAATGGAAGAATTGTCTGATAGAATGGCAAGGCCAATTTCATAGAGGTGATAAAAAGTATCCAATTATAATGTTTGAAGCCGTTGCTTCATACGACTTGTGGATTTGGCATGCATTTTTTGGGGTAGCGGGTGCGAATAACGACATTACCGTTTTGAATAACTCTCCGTTATTCGACGACCTACTTGATGACATCGGCCCTGAGGTTCCGTTTGAAGTATACGGACGTAAATTTAATCGTGGGTATTATCTAGCTGATGAAATTTACCCAGAATGGGCATCTTTTGTCAAATCATTTACGGTTGTAAGTAACCTAAAAAATTCCTTATGGAAAGCGAAACAAGAAAGTGCTCGAAAAGATATCGAAAGAGCTTTTGGTGTCCTCCAAGGACGTTGGCATATTTTTACCCAACCGGCGCGTGCATTTACTGTGGCAAGTTAAAGAGAATCATGTACTCGTGCATCGTAATGCATAACATGATTTTGAAAGATCAACAATTTGCGATATCCGAAGCTAGCGAAATGTATATTCCTCCACAACCAAATATACAACAGACATGGATTGAACGTTGCATAGTGCAACGAAGAAAATCCAAAGAACTACACGATAAATGCACACACGCAAGCTTCAACGATATCTCATCGAGCATGTTTGGCAACAACATTAATGGAAACAATTTCAACAACAAAATCAGAATAATTAGTTTTTTTATAATTTGATGTATTTTTTTCGTATTGTTTTTTAACAATATCGTTATTTTACGTTTCGTATGCTTTTATTGTGTTGTATTGTTTTTTTATATTTAATGAAATGAATTTAGTTTATTAAATGAAATTAAAAAAAAAAATAAAGTAGTAAGTGGTAGGCCTCAAATGAGTAAGTTGAAGTTAGTTGTTAGTGAGATGGGTTAGTTGTGAGGGTTTGTTAAAATGACGTGGCAACCCGTGGTCCCCAAGTGACTAACCCAACCTGCTCACTGCACCTTGTGGTCTTATATGATAAAGTGATAACTTGTACGTTTGTGTTAATCTAAAAAACCCATTAAATCCAACATGCTTCTTTAACAATTTTAAAAGCGATCCGCCTTCCTTGAGATGTTAAAAATTATGTTTATGCTAACTTTGTTTGACAAACAAGATAACTCATATAAACTCATCTAGACCAGTGATGAACCTAAGAATTTGAAGCGAGTGATACATCATGTTGCCCAATAAAAAAAAGATAATAAATGAAAATGAGTCCAATTCAAGTAAAAATTTTAAGGCCTGCTATTTTTGCTTAAACTCACAATATTTCACAACAAGACCTCTAATGTTGATATAAACATGAGAGATCCGTGTTGTACAATCTTTTTGGGAAAGGTTTTGTTTATCATAAATACTAAAATTTGCATCATAAATTTTTTTGAGCTAAACTCAAGTTGCACTACAAAAAAATAAAGTAGCAAAAGTTATTGTCGGGGGTTGCAACTTGCAAGCACTACAAATCGATAGTTTTTAAAACAAAATGTACTTCGTGACTTAAAATTGAGTGTAGCCGTGCCACTCCCGACTCTCAAGTGAGTCCACTCCCGACTCTCAAGTTATTGTCAGAGGTTGCAAGAATTAAAAATCGACAGTTTTTAAAATAAAATACACATTGTGACTCAAAATCGGGTATAGTTTGTGTCACGCCTGACTCTCAAGTGGGTCCGTCCCTGATCCAAACCAGTTGAGGGATAGATTTTCAGGTCATTGTTTGTTTTTAGCAGTAGTTTCTTATCAATTTTTAGTTGTCAACCTTCAATATTTCTATTTTCAGAAAAAAAAAAAAAAAAAAAAACTCCACCTACTACCGCTTCCACTTCCCTCTTCATCTCTCCCACCAAACACTAAAAACACACACACACATTTCACACACAAACACCACCAAACCCTCAATCCTGAACCTGCATTTTCACCATCCAAATGGAGTCCAATCTTCAAGATTCACAAAACCCAGACCCAAAACCTCCATCCAAACAAACCCAATTCACCTCAATCACTCTCTCCATCCCCAAACACCTCCCTTCCTTCTTCATCCCACCCCCACAACACCCCTTCCCCAAAACCCATATCCAAACACTCAAAATCCCATCCCAAATCACCCAAATTTCCAACCTTTCCCTCATTTCCTCAACACCCAGTTCAAGATTCGCCACAAAATCATCACTTGCAGCAAACCCATGTCAAAAGCCTTTGAATTTTAACCCCACGCGCCCTACTGACCCCTCACGCGCCGCTGGGATAAGGCGTGTTTCGGTTGTTTGGTTTAGGAATGATTTACGTGTTTTAGATAATGAGTCTTTAAATACTGCTAATAATGAGTCTTTAACTGTTTTGCCTGTGTTTTGCTTTGACCCTAGTGAGTTTAGTAACTCGGTTTACGGGTTCGATAAAACGGGCCCGAACCGGGCTAGTTTCTTGATTGAGTCAGTTAGTGATTTGAGGAATAGTTTAAGGGCGAAAGGGTCGGATTTGGTAGTGCGAATAGGGAAGCCGGAGACGGTTTTGAGGGAATTGGTTAAGGCGGTTGGGGCGGAAGCTGTGTATGTTCATAGAGAAGTGGCGAATGATGAGGTGAAAGCTGAGGGTAAGATTGAGAATGTGTTGAAAGATGAGGGGGTGGAAGTGAAGTATTTTTGGGGTAGTACATTGTATCATGTTGATGATTTGCCGTTTGAGGTGGAGGATATGCCGAGTACTTATGGCGAGTTTAGGGAGAAAGTTAAGGGGTTGAAGGTTAGGAATACGATTGCGGCTGCTGATCAGTTTAAGTCGTTGCCTTCTGGTGGGAATGTGGAGGCTGGGGAGATTCCGTCTTTGGCGGATTTGGGTATTAATCAAACTGCTAATATGAGTCAGGTATGAAAGCGAGCTTGTTTTATCAAACAAAGTAAATCGAGTTTATGAGAACTTGTAGTCTTGTATATAAATGTGATATTATGCGTGTGCTAATGATCAAATTATGATATATGCATTTAGGTGCTTGTTTTATGAAGTTAATACATATTTTTAAGCAATTTGAGCTTGTTTTAACGAATATAGTTTGATGGATTGCTTGAGCTATTAAGCTTGTGAAATCAATGTTGAGTCTTTACTGACTCGAGCATGCCTCAAGCTTGCCTCAAGAATATTTGTTGAGCTATTGAATCGAGCTGTAGTTTAGCATTGCATTGTTTTGTTTAAGCTTGAGCTTAGCTCAAATCGTTTGCAGACCTGGTTAAGAATCTAGATTTGTCTTCTTTTGGGTTTGGATGACTGCTTTTATTTCCATGATTTGGTTGGTTATTTCATTTTGGCGTTTTATTATCATTTATGGGTAGAATGATAAAGGCGAAAAACCTTAGGCGCATAAACAGCATGACACTACTAATTGTAGGGGCGTTTAAACGTTGGGCATGGACTTTTAAAGTGATTTTAAGCACTTATATAATATGAGAATCACATGATTTAGTTGCTTAAAGTTAGGGATATAAATGTTGCATTTATCTTATCGTTTAGGTTCTGGGAGTTGTTACCCGGATCATGTTGACACTGAATAAATAACATGTGAAATAATCACTACTGAAACACATTATTGTCACTTCAATTGCAGTGTTCAATTTAAATACGCATTCAATCGTTTAAAAGCAACTCCATTGCGATTATTCAATCAGTTTCTTTGTATCCCATGATGTTAACCTTGGCCACATACCTCTTTTTAACGAATTTCTCTTTGCATAATCACCTATTATAATTGATGCATGGAAAAAGTCAATCTTTCATGTATTAACAATAATCTAAATGTGATGATATCATTGACTTCTGTGTAGGTCAAATCTGTTTCTAGTTCCTCCCTTATTGGAGGCGAAACTGAAGCATTAAACAGAATTAAAAGATTTGCAGCCGAATGCCAAGCTAGCCCACCAAAAGAAACTAAGGATGGAAGTAATGATAGCATATATGGTGCGAATTATTCTTGCAAAATTTCCCCATGGCTTACAGTCGGATGTGTTTCTCCTCGTACCATGTTTGATGAGTTGAAGAAATCTGCTTCAAGGTATGTTTCGGATGCTAGTTAGTTATTTATATATTATGTGGCGATTTTTCCGTCAAATCTGCGTTTTGTACTAATGGAAAAGTATATTTTAGAACGATTTCTGCTTCATCGAATGGAAAAGATGGTGACGGTGGGATGAATTGGTTGATGTACGAGCTCTTATGGAGGGACTTCTTCAGGCAAGTGAATGAACTGATTAAATTTATTTTTCGTATACTGTATAATAATATTGAAATTATATTATTTTTCTAGACGCAGGAAATGAACAGGTTGTTAAGTTAGACAACTGTGGTCAAAATGGGTAGTCTACTCTGTAATGTGGCTTAAAATGGGTGTTAAGTTAGACAACTGTGGTCAAAATGGGTAGTCTACTAATATGGGTCAAAACGGGCCGTGTTGAGTCTGCTCTTGACATTTCTATTCTCTTTTTAAATAATATAAATATTTAGTTAAGGTATGCTAAAAGAAATAATGCTATTAATATAATAATCAAAATTTCTGATTATTTTGAATAAAGTGATTTAGGACATCGTAACCATTTGAAGTTTGAACACACTTAGCCAATTTGTGTTCTTATTATTCAATATTTGAACCAAGTATATAAATACACACTTGAGCCAAAGTCCACTAGCTATTAAGATTTTTTCTATATTCTACAGTTTTATAAGTTGCATCATTCTGTTTTGCAGATTCGTCACAAAGAAATACAGTTTGTCGAAACAACGTAGTGTTGCTCCAGTCACGGCTTAAGGGTGGATGGTGTGATATACCAATTACTATATTCAGATTCTTCTTTGGTCACCAATCTCCGTTAACCTGGTGGTTTTTGATCAAAAAAAATAAAGTACTACTACATTTATGTTTTTGCAAAGGGCTTTTGTATCTTTATGATTATAGACGATTTAAAGGTCTGTGTAATGTATGGTTTCGTGTCGAATATTGGTTTGCCTCGAAAGGGGCAGTTATTGATACATCACCATTATTTTGATTGAAAGTTGACCATTGTGATTCACTCTACTCCTCTCACTCTACTCCTCTCTACTCTCATATCGGGCCACTTTTCCATTTGGTCTGCTTGTTTTATAGTCCACTAGTTATTTACTACCTGTTTAACGGTGTCCAGTATGCTTTTGTCCCTGGAAAATATCAACTGAAAATAATAGACTAAATTGGTAAGCTACCTTTGATATAAACAATGAAATATAGTCTGGTTTGTTAGTACGGCCAAATTGTAGTGTTTTGGATGCTGGTCATCATTATTATCTGGTTTAAGAAAGTAACAACGGTTACGCTTTGTCAACAAGACACGACTAGTTTAAGACCAACAAGCCAAGGCGACTCATCTATTTAAAAGATGTGGGAGAAAGAAATGAAGTCCCGACAGTCTCAGAAAAAGAAAGTAACAATTAATTTTTACGCTATCAACTCCAGGCTAATTTAGACCAAGAAGCCAATGCATTTGTACATCTTTAGCATTGTTGACTTTCACCAACTACAAATTGTATAAAAACAAGATTCCAAACTCATCAATGCAGTCGATTGTTACACATAGAAACTGTTATCTAGCTTTCAGCCAAACCATTCACAGTAGTACAGTACTATTCATCACAAACCACAATCATTAAAGTTTATAAGCAGATATATGCAACCCCATATGTAACGTATCAAAGTCACTAGAATTGTTAGCACAAGTCTAGGCGTCATGACTCATAAGCAGATCCAAACAGAATATCGAAAGAAAGTGTGGTTAACAATCACAAAACAACCAAGAAAAAAGTATCTCATGAATTAACTAGAGGCTTTTGCAAAATCACATAGACCAGAATTTTACTGCAAAACAATATTTGGAAGTCTGAAGAAAACAGAAACCAATATATAAAGTCTACAAAGCCCATGCCAAACAAAACTAAATAAGACAAGATAGATGCCCCCTGCTTAATCTTCCTCCTCACCCTCGTTCTCAGCAATGTTGAAGTATCGTAGCTCATAAACGTTGCGGTCCTTGTTTGAGGCAATCACACGAAGCCAATCTCTCACGTTGTGCTTCTTCAAGTACTTCTTTGTCAAGTATTTTAGGTACCTGTAAAACGTGAAGGGAAAAAAATGGATAAGTATCAAGATTACACCTAAAGATCAACTAGTCAATTAAGCAGGTAAACAAACCAGACAAGGTTACAGTGTAACACTTACACCTAAAGACCAACTAGTCAATTAAGCAGATAAAAAGAAACCTAACATCAAGTACAAGACATTTCTTCAAGCTAAAATAGATGAAACATTTGCTGACATCAAGTAATTAGCTGCATCGACAAACGTCATTTAATAGCTTTTATCCTTACACTCTAATTTAATTTGAGCCCCTGAAAGTTCTTAAAGAAACTTATACGTTTACGTGTCATTTGAAGTGACGGCACAAAGAACGCACTAAACAAGCCGAACATACACTCAAATTTCAAACATACCATCTAAGGTGTTCCAAAATCTTAATAATACTAGTTTCAGTTCAGACAACTAAACAATCAATCGGAAAATGTGTTCTAAACATGAACTGTAACACGTCCCTAGTAAGAAATAGATCAATAATTGAAACAAAGCTGATAACCAAAACCATTAGTAATTTTCTGGTAAGACAAAATTACCTCTTTGAGAAATTGCTGTCAGCAGTGACGGAGATCTTGTTCTTCTCACGTGAAATAGTAACTGAATCACCGAGGTTTCCAGCTTTGCCACCAACCTTGATCCTCTCCTGAAGAAACTTCTCAAGTGACGCAATCTCCATGATCTTGTCCTCAACTGGCTTACCACAATCAATCACGAAAGTGGAGACCTTCTTCTTTCCACCCTTTGCTACTGCTCCACGACTCATCTTTGCTTCTGGATCTTTCTCCTACAAACTGAAGCAACCAAATCAACAATGAATAATCAAAATCAACTAGCTGGCAAGTCCGAAAAGGATCACATACACATTTTAATACAGCACAGTTTACAATGAGCGATCAAAGTTCAAACTCAGAAAAGAAACATGTATATTAACTTTAACGACCAGACTACATGACAATCAACTTTTGATATCATAACATAATCACACACACAACAAAATATAATATTCAATCTAGATACAATAAGTCAATAACATCAAAGACAAACGATAAAACTGCTTAATTAGACACGCTTATGTCATACTAGATTAAAGAGACACAACCAACATAACAAAACCAGCAACTACATAACTATCACACAGCACCGGCATCATATAAAAACATCAATGCACAATTGAACAACTTAAATAACTTTATATGCCATAAATAATGACATACCACTAACAAACGCAACAAAACCAACAAGCTATCAAAATACTTTATTAACTTTGACATCCAAAAACAAGCGCAAATTCACAAAGACCAATTTGCAACAAAAAATGCAAGACTTAAGTATCTAAATTAACTAAAGTAACAAAACCAACAACGAGCTACCTTACAAATATTTCATTAACGCATTTTTATGCCCGAAAACACTTCCGCACGCTAAATTCAGACCGATAACAGCCAAATACAACACAAATCACACTATAACAAAACAAGCAATAAAACTATCTAACCAGAACTCAACAAACAACTTATTTCCAAAAAACAACCGCGCAAACTAACGTCACACCGATACAGCAGAAATCATATTACAAAACAATAAAAAAAACATAAAAAGAATAAAACTAGCCCATTAAATAGCAGAAATTAATGATATACATGAAATTAATAAATAGCTTCATTTGTCACTAAAAATAATCACACACACTAAGTACACACAGTTAACAATCTAAGCACCAAAAGTATAAAACAGTCAACGAAGGTATAAATGTAATAATAATATCATATAAATCATACTCTTATAACATTTAAGGGTTAAAGTAGATGATTACACACAGTTGATGATGACGTAAGATTTTGAGGTGAAAGATACCTTTGTGGTTGGTTTGGAAGACGGCTGCTGCTGATAGAGGGAAATGTGAAGAAGGGTGTTGTGCTATATTGTCATGAGAACCTTTTTTAGGGTTTTTCATTTTTGGACCGATAATTGGGCCAATTGGGCCTTCGTTGTTTCAAACTTTATAATTGGGTCCACTTGTAGAGAAATGAAGAAAAGAAAATAATAACTACAACCAAAAAATAAAACAAAAACTGCAACTAACTAACCCATCATCACAACTCACAAGTGTTTCACAGGTTTTAAACAGAACTTGAATTCACAATCATTTAATTTGTGAGCTTCTTAAACCAGCACATGATCCACAAGTAGAGGCGGAAACTTGAGAGGGCAGGGTGGGCACTTGCCCCTGATGTAAAAATTTGTAGTGTAATTTTTTAAAAATATCTTGCTAATTTTGTAATTTGACTCTCGAGTCTTGAGCGAACCAATTTGTAGCGTAGTTTTTAAAAATTATCAAAGTTTGCCCACTCAACTATAACTTTCTAGCTCCGCCCTATCAACAAGTCCTTTTGGTGTATTAAGTGTTGTGTTTGGTTAGGAGTGTAACCAAGTCGAAACAATTATGAGACCGATTTGAAAATACTTGACTTCGACTCGATTTATGTCGAGCTCGAGCGTCAAATGCTCCACTTGTAAAATAGTCTGCATTTTTTATTTTTATTTATTTATTTTTTAATCTTTGTGTTTGTGTACACTTGCATGGTTTCCACACTATATAAAAGTGTCGGTTTGAGGTGAGTTTGAGAATGTATAGATTACCTCGCCGACCCCAAGATTGAAAATTTAAACTTGGTAGACTTTAAGTCACGTTTTGAGCTTGACATGGCTCGATTAGCCGCCCCCTATGTGTGGTTTTGTTGTCTCATCCGATAGTGAATGGT